>JACCGJ010001894.1:0-53023 GCA_013407085.1 Atriophallophorus winterbourni | reverse complement strand
ACCACTTTTTCAGCAACCGTGTGTCAACGCACTGGAATAGCTCCCGCTGGGTATAAATATCCTTCCTAATGTGTTGTTTTAAGAAGGAATTAGACTCCAACTGAGGGTGGGATCGAGCTACTTCCAGGTAACCGTGTCACTGACCTCGATTATGCCGATGACATTGCTTTGCTTGGTGATGATCCGGTGTTCCTACAGAATGCCCTGAACCAGCTAGCATTGGAGGCGTCTAGGTACGGTTTGCACTTAGCTCCAACTAAGTGTAAGGTTCTTCTTCAAGATTGGGAGGGGTTGCAGCCCACTCTGACGGTCGATGACCTCAGTCTGGACTGTGTGGAACAGTTCACCTATCTTGGTAGCTGCATCACGGCGGGAGGAGGGTTGGAAAGCGAGATCGATAATATTTTAAACCTACTCTCCACTTTCTGTTACGGTGTTTCCGCATCGTTCCATTAGGTTTTCTAGCAGTTAAGGTGAAAATTAAGCTACCTGGGACTCAAAATATACGGAGGGATTTTGTCATAGGATGTGAGAATGTGATTAAACCTCTAGACGTCGATATTCTAACCATTACCATGCTCTCTTTACTAGATGCTGCTTGTCTTTCTTAAGTACGCGTACCTTGGCATGGATCGAAAATGATCAGCGTTGATTCTACATATTGTCCCCCTTTATAGCGAGTTAGATGTTGGATCTGGTCAGCGTGGAGTAGCGACAGCTCTCTGTGTTCACACACACATATACGTTTTCTATGTTTCTGTTTTTCTGTATATTTTGCCACACTGAGTGTAAACGCGCAATTCCAATTCGATTAGAATGTAACTAGAATCATTGGCAAAATGGAAAGCTCAACGCAATCGATTAACGAATGTTTCAAATGTACTTAACTATCAAAAACGCTGAAAAACACAAGCTACCATTGTAAATTTCTTTGGTTTGGCCATGTACTTCGAACTGCAAAAAACAAAATACATAATCTGATTTAGAACATTATATTTTTTTATATTATGGCTTATTTTGATGTTTGCTCCGGTGTTTTGCTAAATTTCACCGCTAGCTTGATAATTTTTCGAAGCCAGACTTGTGTTCCACGCTGGCGATGAACTCGATTTTCCCAATTTCTCATGGGTTACATATTTAAGATCTACCGCTAAATGCAACCCCCAACATTTTCTAATCACACTTCTCAAATAACGTAAATCACATCATCGTAATGTGTCCTCGAAAATTATCAGGTAACGATATTTTACTGGTAAGGTAAGGTACGAAAGCACAAGCCTGATCCAGGTAAAGTGCCGCACAGTTAGACACTGGAATTGAACGCAAGATATTTTATACGAAAACATAGTGGATAAAGATCTACCCATCTGATACGTTTATAGTGAGCCTAAAAAGATGTATCTTTACGTAGATTTCACCACAACAGAGTTGAACCTGTTTGCCAAACAGTCCACTTTATAAAAAATATTTATCTATTCGGCCATGCTGGAGGGTGCTGACATCTAAACTTACACCTTACGTTGTTTCAGTTTTCCGATATTAATTTTTTATCCAACAATTGCTATTTTAGTCGTTCTACTTGTTCGATGAACGTGTCTGTAATATGCAATCGTTCGTTGTGTCGCCAGGGCATGCTTGGTAAGTATCGTGCGCTTTTCTCAATTTCAACAGCTCCCTTTTGTCAGCCTGTTCGATTCGCAGGAATAAAAAAGAAACCGAATCACATTGATCAACCCAGCAAATTTAGACCATCTGTTCATGTCAAAACATTGAGAGGTTTTCAATTTCACGACGGCGACTTTGTTTACGCCGGGGATATATTAGTTAGACAGGTAGGTTTATTCCTATCAGGTAATTTAGCATCAAGTATTGTGTTTCATCGTACCATTTTGCCATTTTCTGGCGTTCAAATATTTGCTCGTTCTTGATTAGGGTGACATTTCGTTTGCAATGAGTAAATGGGGTATCGTATGTTCTCGTTGAACCCTAACGGTTTTTGAATCTCCAGGAACAAATACAAACTAAGATGATCGGTTTTTACAGTAATCTCCGATGTGCCTCCGATAACTATTAATGCTTTTTTGCATTTGCCTGCTTGGAATTTACCGCTTTGCTTTTAAATTTGTTTCCTAAACCTGATACAGATAGAATTTTAAATAGGTCTGGGATAGTTGGGTCTTCTACGTTCGTTGACTTTATGGTTAGTTGCGGTAAAATTTCATCCCTGTTTCCTCTGTAGTATGTACCAACACTTTCCATATATGAACTATTCTGCTCTGTTTCTACAGTGTACTTTTTGTCATTGCTTGCTGCTGTTGCGTAGTATTCTCGAAGGTTAATTTGTATTGTCACAAGCAACCGTTGCTTCCTCTTACGTAAGGACTCATGGGATGGCCTTGAAGGCAAGTTCAGACCTGAGACACGTGTACTACTACAGTTACTCTTTGCTCTCTTGCAACATCTCTAAAATGTGGCTGCAAAGGTTTGAGCCGTCTTGATGTAAGAATGGCAAACCCGAACCCTTATTTTTATTCGATCTACTAGATAATATAAATTGAATATATATATATATATATATGCTGATGAATGATATTTTGAGGTAATATTCGGCTCAAGACTAAGCGCGATTGTTTTGCGATAGTATCTGCATCAATTTTTATCTCATGAAGGTGGAAAACTGTAATTATATTTAATGTGATTTTGGTTGAAACTATAATAATAATTTCGCACACGATAATTGTGGCCCTTTGTGCTAAATATTGTCAATCGGCTCATTTAAGTTAACCTGACTCAGCTGAATTCAATTAATAGTAATAAATAAACTTTCTGTAGTACATGTCTCCGTGTATTCGACAACTGATAGGTCCGCATTATTTTGGGAGTTAGCTATCACAGTCGCGTGCGCAACGATTGACTCCAAAATAATTTCTTCGGTAGTAATGTTGATATAAGGAAGCAGATCAACCTGCATAGTTATGTATGTATGTATGAACTCACAAGCCTGATCCAGGCAAAGTGCCGCTGCATAGGTTACGCTGGTTACGTCACGTTTTACGGATGCCGCACCACCGAATTCCGAAACGAATTCTTTTTGCTACGCCGCGGCGTAAATCTCATGGTAGCCAAACCGTCACATGGCGTACACAGCTAAAAATCCTTATTAACAACCTTTCCGAAGTCGGCGCAGCACGTCTTCTTGCTTGGGGTCGCAGTGGTTAGTAACTCTTCAGGATATGTCCCGAAACCTTGTCCAGTGGCGGACTTGCACTAAGCATGTTCTTGGAGTGTTTGCTTAACCTGCTATGTTGTCAAGCGGAGTGACGAGAAAAGCTTGTTATGATACATGACAGTAAACGACGCAAGAAAGCTGCCATGCTGATATCGTTGTACTCGTTTATGAAATTTGTTTGAATGCATTTTCAATTCGATGTGTAGGTACCTCATCCCAGTTTGTTTGTTCTTACTCTTCTGTAGGATTCGTAGCTATTTAAGTCCCAACTTTTAGAATTTTGCTTTTTCATGGCTGTATGACAGTTAAGCATTCCTTACATTATGGCGGTGAAACGCTGTTTCTGGTGATGATGATGAGTGCATGAATATTCTGTAAGACAGCATTACATTGGTCATACGTATCGAAGCTTCGCTGCCCTACAATTACGACGGAATTATACCAGCAAAGGAAGGTAGAGGGTTGTGACTTAACAAGTCACATGCGTCTTTGAGGATAAAGCGGTTGAGGTTCGTGCACTTCTGTCACCTGTAGAAAGCTATCAACTACAGACCCTGGTGGTGCATCCTCTTGACTGTTACATTTCATTAAAACTCTTGGTAATAGCATCACCCAAGTTCAGGTGTCATTCATGCAAGCAACTGCATCTGCCTTCATGGTTTTGTGCTGTTCGCATCTTGCTAGACAACTCGATATTTTAACTTTTTCATGATCTGATTATAGTTCTCTCTGTAATATGATTTTTAGCTTGGTCTCGACGTTTATCCGGGCGAGTCCGTCATATTTGACAAGGAAAAATCCCAGTTAGTTGCTCTTTGCAACGGACGCTTCATGATTACCACTGAAGTCCTTCGCCCTCACCCCACCAGCCCATTGTTTTCACTGGCAAAGCAGCGGCAGATTACGAAACCATTTGTACATGTCATCCAAGAAGAAAGTGAACCGGT
Source organism: Atriophallophorus winterbourni (assembly GCA_013407085.1). Taxonomy (NCBI): domain Eukaryota; kingdom Metazoa; phylum Platyhelminthes; class Trematoda; order Plagiorchiida; family Microphallidae; genus Atriophallophorus; species Atriophallophorus winterbourni. The sequence continues at coordinate 48,847 of JACCGJ010001894.1, read as the reverse complement.
TTTCAAACTTAAACGATTTGTTTAACGAGTTCATTTTGTGCGCTCGTGCTGGTACATTAAAGTTGTGATTGCACTACTACTCTGTTCTGAAAGTAGTTTTTCTGTGTTATTTTTTCACTAACATCGACATCTTTTGCTCGAGACTTTATTTCTGCACAAAGACCTCTTAAGTTCCCGTCACTACAGAAAATCAAAAATTTACATTTATAGTATCAGAATCTGTTTTTAGTTTGAAACCAGGATGGAATCTAGCGGCGTTAAACTTGTTTAGCTCACGAGATATTCGTCTGACCCTGGCGTACTGAAAGCTTGCTAAAGCGACGCATGGCCGGATTCAGTATGCATCAATCTTTCCTTGATTTGTGCAAATGCTGCTGAAAATTCATTATTTGAAGCCCATGTATTCTTAAAAATGTTAATTTTCTAGAGGCATCCGCAAATATTTCGTCTCCACTTGTATGGTACCACCGTGGATATCGTCTCACGATTGTTAGTGCAATGACGCTGGTCATCCTCCTGTAAGAATGTGACGGAGGAATTCTTGTCTCGCACCAGCGAGGATCTTTCCCGTCAATTCACGTCAGGTTCTAGAGGTGATTACACTCTTAAATGATTTATGCCCCGGGGCTGATTGGAAATTTGAATTTCAAATTTCTAGAGTCCAGCTGATTTGATGATGAAAACCCAAAGCATTCCGTACAACTTTTGTCGCAGTGGAGGTTTTTCTCAAATTGAAAATTTGTGAATGAGCAATTTTTCTTAAAAATTTAAATAGTCCTTCTGAGGTTGATACATACTTAAAGATTAGTGCGAATAGTCGCCACTATGAAAAGCCCATAGATCGACAAGCGTTTTTTAAGAATAATAGCAACGCTAACCCCCGAATAATCTTCCACCGGCGAATAGCTGTATAATACCATAGGATATACGAATAAAATTGAAATTAATCTTACTTTAAACAAAGTTATGCTTGTATACCACTGTTATATAGGGTTCGCACAACGAACCACGATGTTCAGACACAGAATCACAAAGTGATTCTTGGTCAAAGCATTCAAGGCGCTTATGGATGACCAAAGTAATGTGTTGCTCACATTTCCATCCCTTACACACCACTACCGGTTTCTGGCTGTTTGCCGTCGTCAGGTGGAGACAGTAAGATCAGGTTCAGTGAGCTTTGAAACAGTGGTAAAGTGGTAAACAAAGTTATGCTTGTATTTAAGGGATGGGGATGTGAGAAACACATTAATTTGGTAATCTTACTTTACTTTTTGACGGTAAACTGTTCCAGAGAAATCATACATGGACTGAATCCGCTAACAATTCCTAACAATTTAAGCGAGATTATGGTATTTGGTTCATCTTTTCAATGGTGCCTTTGAAAATGGTTACTGTTGTTGAACGGAAGAAGTGTAACTCTCGTTTGACAAATGCCATTGCTGGTTTGCCTAGTTCAATCTTTTTGTATGTCATTTCCGAAATCCGCACTTTTGCATTCAGTAGTTATTTTTAGAGCAACTTTTCATATTTGACTACCTGTAATTTTACTTTCGGCTATTCATTTTGTTGTAAACGATCATGCATCATATTACGCGACATATCTTGCCAGTCGGTTTTTACTTTATTTAATCACAAACTTTTTGTTGACTAGGCAATAGTTCCTGGCACGATAGTTTAAAGGAAAATTCTTTAACCAAAGTAATGTGTTGCTCACATCCCCATCCCTTACACACCACTACCGGTTTCAGGCTGTTTGCCATCGTCAGGTGGAGACAGTAAGATCAGATTCAGTGAGCCTTGAGCCTTGAAAATTCTTTAAATTTATAAAATGGGTAATTCCAACAATCTCCTTAGAAATCGAGATTTACTGAATTCTCGAAGCAAAGAACATCATACTGTGTTTAAAAACGTCTTGATATTGGAGGCCGCTTATCTCATTTGCATGAAGATGCATTTGTCAAATGGAATTGTATTCTGAACAATTACGGCCGAATCTCGCTGATATTATGTGTACATTTCCTGCGAACATTTTTAACGTGTTATCTGTATGGAATATGTGCTTGTAAACATTAGATTGAAGCTGAAACTTCGTACTGAATAAAGCATTGTCTTTCTTTTTCTTCCTCTAAATACTTTGCTGTCATTTTAATCTGAATAACAAGATGACCAACGCGACTGTTGAAGAAATAGTTTGCATGTTAGCGTAGATCCATTAGGAATCAATATGCATTACTTAAATGATTTAGCTGATTCCAACTAGCCATTTGGAACAGGTTTCACACTGGCATGCGTTTGAGCACTAAAACATACATTTTCCATTTAGAAAATTACAACTTGATCTTCCCTGAACGAATGCCTTGCACATGTATCCTTTCTCATGCTGTTTCACATTATATACATCAACTATGAGCGGTTGTGTATCTTTAACCAAGTGTTAGTTTATATAAATGTCCGGTCTTATAACATCATTTAAAATACATTTGAATTTTGTGTGTGTAATAAATTGTCTTGTGTTTTATATGAAGAAGGATGTCTCCAAAGTTGAATGTCACTGTCGTTGTGTTTACAGTTAGATTTAACCGATTAAAGCTTTTTACATCTTTGACTTGAAAAAATGGAAATAGTGTGCTTCCCATACAACACTGCAAAGTATTGTATTGTGGTGCTCACATCCCCATCCCTTACAAAGTATTGTTTCGTTTTTTCCGTTTCTGTATTTCGTGGAGTAAGTGTAAACTAATAAATTTTTTACCATGTTCTCACTGTGTGGCATTTGCCAGTTGCTGAACAGAACTTGCACAGCTAACATCAAATTCCCCTGGTTCCCACTTTAGAGTTTTGTTGTCACTTTAAAACCCCATTCTGTGCCATCTTTACTTCATTTGACAATTTCGATAATATTCAAACTTCTGACGGAGTTGATTATGCTTTTGCTCACATTCTTTGCATTTTAGAGTAAGAGTTAAACACTACGAAGTTGAACGAATGTAAAACCCTGCAACTTATTTAGTTGTTTAATAAGGCAAGCTTATGGAGTTAGAGGCTTGACAGCCCCTCATGCCGCAAGGATGTGCAATCGTACAGCACTTCTGCGCTGTGCGGCCACCGGTAGTAAGCTGCGTGATGAAATACGCTATAGTCTCACTCTTATCTCAATTTATATTTTGTTTCTCATCTTTGACTGTGCCGCACTTTGTCTGGATCAGGTTTGTGCTTTCATACATACATACATACATACATGCTGATCATCATCACATCTTTTTCGAAAAGAACGCTGTTCAACGTTTCCCAGTACATGACCTTGATGAGTCGTTCACTCTTAATTTAGCTGTAGGTTTTATATCATGATAACTTGTGGCTTTCAATATCCAGTCGTCAAGGCATGTGAAGTGAGCAACACCATAAATTAATGATATGAAACATTCTTGTGGATTTAACAACAAAATATGACTTGACTGATTTCAGCATGTGTACTCTGGGTGGAGCGTGGGTCTACAACAACCACACCAAAATATTCTATTTTCTGCTGTTCTTTTCAGATGAGTGAATGTCATTTTGTCGACATTTGTTTTGCTCTCCACGAGCTTCTTCAATGCTCTTTAGGTTTTCTTACTTTTTTCATCGGGGTTCCAGTCAGCGAAATATGCGACATGTTATGAGCAAACTGGTTACAATACTTCTGTCTTTAAATGCTCATAGTCGTTTCATTTGGCTCAATACACTGCATCCTAAGGCCAAACCATGTCCTCATACACAGACAGTGTATAGTCTAAACTACAGACAGTTGTTTAGATAGATTCACGGTAAGCAAGTTGCCAATTATATTAAATGATGGTTGCACTCATCGGTACCTGAAAGTCGTTGAAGACCATGTCGTTTTCAGCTCGCATCTTTTAAACAATTCTCTGGTAATTATTCCACTGCAAGAGGAACCATCGTTATGCCCTGTTAGCGTACTCTCAATACATGCGTGCATATTAATTTCTAACTAACATCGTTTGCGCCTAATTGCTTCGTATGCAGCAATCCAAGTTTAACGATATTCACCGCCACCAGACTTCCGGTATTAACATAAATTTATTCAAATGGCAGTTGCGATGATGCATAAACTAGCATACTGTGTTTTGCTTATCAATGAAATTATAAGCCCCAATTTCCTGACTCAATAGTTTTAAAATATGAGCATAGATAAAACGAACCATGGTAACTTTAAACTGTGTTGTGCTGCTTGTGCGGATAAAATAGAGACAATTAGGTAGCGCTGAGCAAACCTTAAAACAGTGAAGTGATTAAAAACAAAGTCACCTTTGGACAAACTTGGCATATTGTCTTTTATGACATTTACATTTTGGAGCTCTTTCAACCAAAAATTGACTCACATATTGCCATCAGCGAGATAACCAACAAACTGTTTATGGCCCGCAAAATATCGTTTCAGAAGTGTGATGAGACGGAGGCTAAAAGCATTTGTGAGGTCTGCTGAATTGGCGTATAATCACAAACTTTTTGGGAGTCTACTGTGCCCTTTGACTCGGTGCTTACGCGCGGTTTTACCTATCACCGCATTAATTTTTCTAACAACATGGCACAACTTTCGCACTTGCATATGGCTGAAAATCCGGACGTAGCGCGTTTTTCTGTTTGTAACCGAAATGGGTTTCGAACTTACTGCATCTCGAGTTAATGTGGCGATCCATTCAATGTACTGAATCAATACTAGTGATTGATCTGAAAAATTCATAAACGGCGTTAGTTGTTAAATTATTCAGCATTCGCTTGCTGGAAACTGTAATCCCGGTATTCTGATGTTAGCTGTAGTGTAGAAAATGTTTGTTGCATGAATATTTAATCGAACTATAACTATAGGATGAATGATAAAATAATTAAATCATATGCACACATGAAAGAACGTTCAATAATCTAAGGCAAGCTAATAACAATTTTGTTTGAATTTACAAACTCTTCTATTCATCATAGTAAGGATTAGCGACATTGTGCAACTTCATGGAAGATTTGTGGCATCTCGAAAGTAATTTAACAGCTTGACAGATGTCTGCTTGAACGGATCATATTTCCGACCCTATTCGGCAGTGGTTTAAGTTTGTTCACCACTGTTTCAAGGCACAAAAATCTAAGCTTACAGCGTCCACCTGATTGCGGCAAACAGCCAGAAACCGGTTGTGGTATGTATGTGCTTGGGGGTGAGTAACACTATACACTGATCATATTTCCATAATGCTATCTGAAGCAATTACAAATTGCTTCAGACTTGAATGTTCATAAGATCGATGTGGTATGAATACCTTCGCAACGGTACAATGAAATATCGAACTCAAGCTACTTCTGAAGGAGGCCTAATGTGTGAACAAGCCAATTAAGAAAGTCTTGCTCCTGAACGAAATCGCTCGACAAAGTAAGTGTGGTGGGCGAGATGGAAATGCATGCAAATTAGGATTTTATATTAAAGCATGTGATACCGATTTTGAATTTAAACCATGAAATGTAAACGCTCGTTTAGTTAACTGAAACTGAGGCTTGTTCCAACCGGATAAAATGGCCAAATGAAATTTATTTTGTAAAGTGGCGTTCAACCGAAAGTTAAAACTTGACTTTCGCTGACTATTAATCAACTAGACCCTTGACCGTTCCGCGCTTGAGGCACAAAGATGTTTGCAAACGAGAAATGATATTGACCCTACGAGTCGGGAAGAACATGCTATCGACCGCTCACTTCGGAGACATTGTGTAAAACGTCGTCTACAGGCTGGGATGAGCAAAGCAAACGCTGCTTATCAACGAGTACAACTTATCGCTGTGAGCACTGCTGCAATGAGTGTTCCTCCCGAATTGGAATGTTTGGTTACTTGGAGCGCTGTCGAGCATGAGATCACCATGCGATTGCGATGTACATCCATGGTCGATATCGACGGTAGGAGGCCAACAAAGTGGTTATCTAGAACAATATTGTATAAAAACCTTGTACCGTGTTTATTGATCACAGCTGTTGAACAATTGTTGTAAGATTCTACCCTATAATAATAAAACGGTTCACTACGGCCATCGTGTTTCGACATTATGAACGACAGGTTATTTGATTAAAAACTTTCTTGGAAGATTCTCAATATCTTAAATTGTCACTTATCATTTTTAAAACGGCTTTGCTAAAATAAAAAATCAATTATTTTGCTTAGCTTTAAATCTTTGATTAACTGAAATTAACGCGTTTACCTCTAAATGAAACACTACGGCATTTCCTATTTCAGCTACATGGAAAATTTAAGTTGACCGTGCTATTCATGGCAGAACCCGACCAACATAATTTCTTAAAATATGAAAAAATGTGGAGGCATGACCGGGTTCGAATAATTTTTATTTCATATCATGCTATCAAGCGCTAGCAGAAAATGTCTTTTCGTTGAGGAGATTTGGGTGAATAATGATAAAGCAACTAAAAATTGACTGACAACTTGTCCACCTTCGTGTGAAGATAAAATTTTCAGATTCATTTTCGACTGTTACGTCGCATGAACATCGTGAATATAACGAATTCAATAGAATTATAAGAATGCTTGGCAAAGCTTGCCATAACAGCCCTTACGTTGAACCCTTCGCGGAAGAATTGAAGCAATTTCTGCGGAGCGATTGCTAACCAGTAGTATCGAAAAAATGTGAAAACATTGGAAAGTTTAGTATAAAACGGAAAAAGGGAAAGCTTGTTGATTGCCTATGCTTAAGCTGTAGCTAAAGATGGAGAGAGAATATATCTGGATAGCAATACATTATAGAAACTTCAGCATAGTGCTCCTAGTTCGGAACACTAGGATGCGCGACCTTTAGATTTGGACAGCGAACAGATATCAATACTATGCGGGTAACAGTGGTATTGATGTACGTACGATTAGCTTGATCCTAATAAACCATTTGTAGAAATATGTGTCAACACACGATTAAAGGTTTTTTAGTGAAAAACATCCCAAATTTGCTTATACACAAAATCCATAGGATTTTCTCACGTCAAAAACGACCTGAAGCCTCTATTTTAAAAACTACTGTCCAACAACCTATTTTACCAAAAATCCATGTTTGCATGCATTACCATCACGCAACCTACCGTTTAACCAGTGTTTCAAAACGTTTAAAATCAGCAATGCCAGTGTGACATTCTGAAGTGGAGCGCACGCGTTAAACTTTTCAGATTTGTTTAAACAGCACGCATAAGTAAAGACATATATTATTTCGTTTGATAATGGAGTCACTCGGGAGCTTGCTATTCACGCAAGCCGATAAACGCGGGTCAACGCCCAGCATGGAAATCCCTGGTGAACATGATAACTTTCATCGAGACGGCCTATGCTTACTTGGAAATTTAAATTTTAAATGGTTTCGTTTTTCAACTAATGAGGAAAATGGGTCATAAATTGGCAACTGTATGAAATTATAGTGCTTGCACTATTGTTTATGTAAAATGTAACACGCAAGGGCGCTAGATGCAACATGATCATGACAGATTGTAATTATCATTTATATAGACATAAATAAAATGAACTAGAATTTAATGGGAAATATAAAAAAGGGTAGACTAAAATATACACTCATTCTATTAAAAGTTTTGGGCGTGTGCACGACAAATTGTTGAAACTTTAGTATGTTCTAATAATCACATGCATTATATTTTGTTATATTTGTATTGTATATTGTAGCTGGGTACACTGAGGCCGTTTAGACCATTACCTCGGGGTTTTTAATATCTGATTATTAATTTTCATTTGCACAAGTCTTCATTTCGGACTGAATATTGAAGCAATGTGTGCACTTGCTTTATAAACCACTCATATACTTGTTCAATCAAACACTGGCAAACAGCGTTTGGAAACGTGAAAAATTACTCCTACATATAAAGGCGCAAATCGCTTCGACGGACCCGTTACTCTGTTGCCTGTGATTTCCGAACTAGTTGAGCGCCTTATGATTCACGAACTGACGAAACATTTTTTTAAATAATATATTCATATAAAGGATTTCGTTTAAGTATTCTCCGATTACTGACCAACACTAATGTGGACATCTTTTAAATATCCCATCAGCTTCACTTTTAATTTAGCATACACATTTCAAAATGGGATCTTTGTAACCCGAACAGTCGGGCTTAGTCAGTTTCGATTTCACGCGGGAGAACTGATGCTATTTCAAGGACGGTGGTGTAAATTCCCACGATATATTCGGAATTTTGACAAGTAGCCTAGTCTGGTTCTGTGTATTTAACTGCGATGCATAGGTGATTACTTTCTCACAGCCCGTAAAGTGCAAACTTCCGCATTGTTTGGCAAATCATATGGAATAGGGCATAATGTATTTCCGTGATAATTTACCATCTCATCTTGGTAAGGAAACTGAAAACTCTATATCACATCTCTGAATCGTTTTGTCAATCATGTGAAACGGGTTCAGCCAATGTCTGCAAGTTTGTTTTTAAGTTCTACGAGAAAATTTCGATTTACTGTCAATTTCAGCTGTTTGTGCACAAATGTTTGGAAATTACCCGTTAAATGACGCCATCTGGTGAGTGAACTGATAGCCTCTTTATGTAGTCAGGCTCAACTAGATTGATGTGACAGAAGCTTTAGTTTCTTGTATAAATCGAACGACAGATAGCGGATATCAACGAAGTTGGGCAAAATTTCAAGCAATTTTTGAAGGTTGTCGAGAAAATAACAGTTCACCACACGAACGTCAAATGCCGTTAATTCGTGACAAAACATGCAATCAAAAGAAAAAAATTAAAATGGATCAGCTATAAAAGTTTTCGCCTATCATTTTGCTTCATAAACAGATATTTCGTCGGACCAATGGCTCAGGTTTCAATTGTATTACGCGTGAAATGCACAAGCCACTAAGTGCGCTGTTCTTGTTAAGAAAAACTGGTGAGATTTCAATCCAATTCAATTCAATTTTAATGGTCTACAAAAATACAGCGTTACAAAAACCACAGAATAATATGGTAACTCCAAAAAATATAACAAGCAAAAGCGGGATTTTGTTTTTTACTGAGCAGTTCAAGAATCACGTAAAAATCCAAAAGACGGAAATTGTTTTTGTTGGCACAGTGGGGGGACACATGTACATTCATGTGGTTAAGATGAATAGTGTTTTTTGATACACATGTTAAAGGCCAAAAGGCATCAAAATTTTTATTAAACGTTTTGCTTTGCGGAATTTACAACATAATCAGGTAGATTGTTCCAAGTAAAACAATCTCGTACGGCAAAAAATGTTGTGTACAATTGAGTCGTGAGTGTGGGACAGTTAGAGTCAATGTCTGAGCTCTTGTCTTATGCGAGGCCCGTAAATTAAATAAGCATTGTAGAGGGTGATTTGCGGTCGGCAAAATATTGTGAACTAAAAATCGAATTCCCTCATCCGGAAAATTCTTGTTAAGAGTGAAAATTTCTGTGATGTTCAATTCAATTCAATTTTAATGGTCTAAAAAGCATATAGCTTTACAAAAACCACAGGAAAATGTGGAAATTTACAAATAACATATCTCGGTAAAACCGGGATTTGCTTGCTTACTGAGCAGTTCGGGAATCAGGTAAAAATCCAAATGATAGAAACTGTTTTCACTCAGTGGAGTGGAACATGTATGTCCATGGGGTCGAGATGATTTGATGTGTGAGTTCAAAGTTATTAGGTTGTGGAATACATAGTCTCAATGTTCGGATGGGTCGACAGGAATTTGTCTAAGCTGGATTTGAATATATCCAAGTTGGGTGCATGTGCAACATTCGAGGGTAGGGAGTTCCAAGTGAAACATACACGTACAGAATAAAAATATCTTCGACAGTTCAGTCGCGAGTCGGGAATTAGTACTGTGTACTCATGACTCCGGCTGGTTCTTGGTGGTTGTCGTGTGAATAGTGTATTAAGGGGATGGCTGGGGGTATGCAATATGTTAAACATTAGGATCAGATCACCTCTAAGACGTCGGTAAGGAGAGTCGAAGAGGTTGAGGTTTGCAATACGATCTTCGTATTGTTTGTGCTTTAAGCCGCACACGAGCTTCGTGGTCCGATGATAGATTCGCTGCAAGAGATTGATGTCTTTCTTTAACCAGGGTGACCAAGCCTGAACCGCATACTCCATGGTGGGCCTCAAGTAGGTATTAATTTTCCGGTAGACTGCCCGATATCCTTAGATTCCTGTTTATCAACATACCTAAGTCCTTTAGTTCCATGGTACACGAGAGGCTGTGCGGGCCAAGAGAATATTGGAACTCCACCTATTTTCCAAGGTTACGCAAGCTGGCTAATCTCTCAACGGACAGAAATAAAACAACATGGAGTGTAGTGCGTCGATTGATATTTTTGTCGCCGATTTGTCACAACAAGCTAGACGACTATTGCGACCTGTGTATTTCTTGGGTAACTCCGGATTGGTCGAATGAATGTAATTGGACCCCGATTCTGCTCTCACCAAAATCGCTCGTTTGTTTAATCAAAGTGCAACATGCTCACTATCAGAAGTTTCACAGGAAAATCTCAACGCATTATCACGCAAAATGTGGCAACCGTTTTTAAAGAAATTAATGCTTAGAAACCGAAACATGTAAAATTGATCGTACTACCAAGAAGTTCAGCTGACATTTCATACATATTCAATTTTCTCTGCAATATAATAAGAAAGAGACAGAGAAATTTTGCAACAAAATTGTTTTATGACCATTGGCCATTGGCTAAATGACTACCTAACAAATCGCACTACCCAGGCACGTGTTGAGGTTGCATTATCAAAACCAATCACAGCAAGTAGCGGAGTTCCCCAAGGTTCAGTCCATGGTCCGATCCTATTTCTGGTTTATGTCAATGAAGTACCGGAAATCGTTCGATGTAACATTTCGTTATTTGCGGACGACATAAAGATATGGCGTTGCATCCGTACCCCAGAAGACTATCTGCTATTACAAAATGATCTTGATACGCTTCACAGCTAGCCGCTGAAGAACAAACTGCCGTTTAACTTCAACAAATGCATGATTATGATTGTGGGAAATCGAGTAGAGTTCACAAAGCATATAGGTTCACATGTCCTTGAAAAATGCAGTGAAGAAAAAGATTTGTGTGTCTGGATATGCTTCAGTTAAAACACATCATTTCAAACTAACAATGCATTTAAAAAAGCGACATGAGTCCTAAATCTACTTTAGGAAATTTTCGCCCACGATATTACCAAGGATCATGAGTACACACTTGAGACCAGTCATGGAATACGGTGTGCAGTCATGGTCTCCGTGGCACGGAATCTATCGTTGCTCAACAAAACTGGCCCTTACCGTCCGAAACAAGCCTTTTAAAGAAAGGATAGCTCAACTGTACCTATCGACGAATCAGAGGAAACCTTATCTTACTTTACAAAACATTCTATACCCCGAACCATCCCTTACAGGATTTATTCACGCGAAGGGATACGAGAAATTATCGGACCCATGAATATGTGCTGGTGGTACCCCATGCCTGCCTGAAGTGTAGAAGGTATTTCCACTCTGTCCGTGTCTGTTTTACTTGGGACAGTTTATCTTCAACCGTTGCTCACTCCACTAGCTTAAATTTAAAACGAAATTAGACGAATTTTTATTGTATAATTCGTTTTCCGAACAATTATATACTGCTGAATATAATTCCTTGTCCTGTTTATATACTTTCATTTCAATTTTTATCATCCTATGGTTGTTGTTAATCTTGTTTCCTTTTAGACTATTAAAAACCTTGAAGAACCTTGGATTCAACGGTGTGGTCAATCGCCATTCGATACATTGATCCTAATCGATTTCGCAAACTACCAAACAGTACACTATAGACAGGCGACGCAGAATTCAACTAAATAGTCATGAAAACGTAAGTTTGTATAGCACTTTATTGATAACGTTTCACTTCTGAAACATAAGCTTCAACGGACCAAGTTAGTCAGTACAGACAGAGATCAGGTTTAAATTGCATTCACCTGACCAATCCTAAGCGGGTTAAGAGCTGCCCATGCCACGTTGTGCAGTGAACTAATTGAGAGAGACTGCTGAGATTAAGAACAAGAATGTAATGGAAAATGTTTGGGACAGATCGCTTAGTCAATACCATGAAAATGTATCTTGAAAGGAATCAGTAGGAGCAGATTTTTGGGTACGTTTCGCCCATGAGAAGGAAACTTTGCCAGACCAAGGGTGATAGAACAAGGAACGGATTTAAATAACACTCCATTCCCCATCTTGAATTAGTCGTACCAAGTGATATACATACACACACCTACAGGCTATGTAATCCCTTAATTGTTTTGACTATGTGCCGGTATTATTCTCATCTGTGACGGATTAGATTGATTACGTAATCCATGCGAATCCATTCAAGATTTCAGATTCCAGATTTATGGTTGAAATAGCAATTAACTTTACAATAACCATCGAGTCGAACTATAGGTACAAATGTATATTTATTTATAAATAAAATCAAAATCAATAGTACGATGATAGTTTATTAATAGTTGGGGTAAAATTTGGATTAGCTCTCATAAAATCGTCAAGTTTCGATTTGAATATAGATAAACTGTTTGAGCTTACCAAATCAGCAGGTAGGGAATTCCAAACAAAGCACACACGTTCGGAATAAAAATACCTGCGGCAGTTCCGTTTGGAGTGTGGTATTTCCAAATTGCAACTATGGCCACGCTGTTGCTGGAAGTTCGAAGGTAGAATAATATGTCCAGGGGGTGGGAAACATTATTAAGTATTTTTTATGCGAGGATGAGATCACCTCGCATTCTCCTCAGCTCCAGTCGCCTGAGTCGCCCGGAAAATGGCATATTTTCGAGTACAATCACAAGCTTAGAAGTTATCTGTAATATGCGATCCAGAAGTAAGATGTCTTTTTGGAGCCATGGTGTCCAGGCTTGTGCAGCATAATCTAGAACCGGGTGTATATATGAGAGAAAAACAGCCCTGGTAAAATCGTCCAAATATCCACCGTAACATACCTAGCAGCCGAGACGCGCTTTTGTAGACCATTTTTCAAACTACCGCAAATCCAGAACCCAGGCCATTTCCTTCTTCTGTGTACTCCATTGAGCGAGGAATGAACATGTTTCAAACTTAGTGCTTGAGAAGGATTCTACGATTTTTTTGGCCACACACCATTTCGAATGAAGAGCTCCTGCGAAAAACTGGTCTGGAGGTGGTATCTACCGTAGTCAAAAGACGACGGTGGAGATGATTCGGTCATGTCTGCATGATGGATCCCAGTTCGCATACGAAGGTAGCCATTCACTGGCGCCCGCAAGGTAAACGAAAAAGGGGACGGCCTAAGGAAACTTGGCGCAGAACGTTGGAACGCGAACTACATGCACAAGGATTCACGGTGCAGACGGCAACGGAAGCAGCGGCACACCGGAACCACTGAAGTGAAGTTGTCTTCGCCTCATGTGCCACCCGGCGCGGAGAGGACTGAGTGATTGAGTGAGTGTACTCCAGGATTTTGTCGCCAGCTTGCATTAATAGAAAAAGCCAAGGTCCCGACCGATCTGTATAATCGACTTTTGCATATTTAATGGCAGTTTATTTTCGGATGATTACTTGTACTGGTTGTTTATCCGCTGCCAAATCTTTTTTAATAACTCTTCGATCGGTCACAAATACTTTTCAATACACTGTCGACTAAATAGTGAAATCTAATGTAGGTGGTGATAGTATAAATAGTTACATATAATGCACTGTGCGTTTTCATTATCATAGAAACGAGGTATAGGTGAATGTTTTTGTACGAAATTTCGGCTGGAACGCAGTTTTACCCAGTGAAAATTATATGGTAGACAACAAGTATGGTGACGCGAATAATAAACTACATTGGTTTAATATGAAATAAACTGTGTATGGATGGTAGACTTAACGAAACCACTTGAAACATCGACGTTGGTAGACGGCTGGCTAAACAAGCAGGATGAGTAATTGTGAAGGACAGCTCAGGTGGCGTAGGCTCGTTAGCGCTAAGAATATGCGAGTCGAAAACGAGACATGAACAACAGATGTATCGCTCAACAATCAACCTTAGATTTAAATGGGTATTCTGTGGAAGACCTTCGACAGATATCGCGTTCTAGAACATATAGTGACGAAAAATATAGTTCGTCTCTTTGAATCGCAAAATATACTATCTGTAGCGCAGCATGGCTTTCATAAATCTCGCTCATCCTTGACAAACTGGTTGACTGGACCCAAGCAGTTGACGCTATCTCAATAGCCACAAACCTGTACCTAAGCTACAATCACGCAGTACTTCTGTGCCGGTAGTAAGAGGCACGCGAAAACACCAGAGTCTTACTATCATTTCGATTTTATTCTCATATCTGTCTAGGTCAAAACGACCTGACAGTATCTTAGCCCAGATGCAGTCTCTGACTGTGCGGCATTTTGCCTTGATCAAGCTTGTGAACTCATACGCACATAAATACGTACATTCAATACTCGACATATGGATCACTGTGTGCGAATAGCGACCTTCAAAGCAAAGTGGGATTCACATCTACAAAAGAACCTCATTCGGAAGCCGTACATTTCATATACTCGTTATATACTATTTTCCAGCATTTTTATCCATAACTTAATCCTTTGGTGTTCTAAATAATACTTTTTTAACCTTAAGTCCTCGAATAATATTTTCAAACAAGTCCGACCTTTCTGAATAATGAACGATATTTATAAATTTACTTAGGAGTAGCGAACACAAATTTCTGTGAAAACTTCATTTTAATAGCATCAATTTTTCAAATCGATACTATTTGACACCAATTATTTGCGCTTCCCAAAATCTCTATCAAATTTGTGTCAGGTTTCATTAACCACGTTTGCGCTCTTTTGAAAGAAATGTTACTTGTTCCTTCACTGATTACACGGTGTTAGACGAAGCTAAATGAATTTTCTTCTACAAATATTAGATTTTTATTTACTTGTTTGGCCAAACAAACATTCTGGAAGTGGCCAACTGATGGTACATGAGTAATTGTTGATTGTTTAAACTTGAAATATAAAATTTGTTTTCGATTCATTACTAGAGTTTTCGAGTTTTCTTCGAAGATTATCACTAGATGGATAAACACATCATTTGTAAGGTATGATAAGGTCGGTACGACCAACCTGTTCGATCATGTGCCCACAAACAATTAGATGGGGTTTAATCCCTGGGTTTGAAACAAAAAACCACATTTACAAGCATTTCCATCACCCCACACACTTCATTACTAGATGGATCTTTGATGTTCAATCAACAAAGTATTCACCAAAGAAAATTCATTGGTCATGCCCATGAAAAATTATTAGGCGAAACAAGCGGTTTTACACAATTTCCATAGCAATAATATATGTGGATTTCAGCATTTCACTTATAGTGTATTTTGTGAATAATTTTGGCAAGCCTCGTGATGTTAATTTGATGCAATTTGAATTTTGACCTAATGTTTGTGGTCAGATGTAACGTTTACTACTCAAAGATTATTGAATAAAACGGCTGAAGTGAAAGTGTTGAAGCGACCTGAGGCCTAAGGCATTCAATGGACGAAATTTGAATAATATGCGGACGTACCAATCCAAATTTTTTGAGTCACAATCAGTAGGAAATGAAAAATTGTTAAGCCGTGCTTATGTGTCAGTGAATTGCATGTTGTTTTTGAGTGATTCGCTTATATCGTTGAAGTAGATGGGTACGAAATTTGATTATAAATCATTTACCAATCGTACACCTTTTTCGCTAGAGTCGAGTGAAAATCTTGTTGTTCCAGTATAATAAATTCAGTGCAGATTTTCAAAAAAATTCTATTTAATCCTGATCCTCCACGATTCTTTTGGTTAAATTGGTACAGTAAATTGAATTAAGACTAAATGCGACGCCTACCATCCGGTCCAGTGGGTTAAATCACATCAAATTTACATCTTCGCACCGAAGATACCATTACGAAAGCCGCCCCGGAATATGAGTGCTCCGAATGTAGGTCAAATTACCGATTCTGTTCGAATAGAATCAAGAATTGATTCGACAAAAATGAAGCCATAATGCTTTATTTACCTTAGCAGCTTGGGTAAACACAGCATCAGGCATACGAACACAAAATAACTAGGTAAACATCATGCTATACGCCTCAATCGAGTGGGTGGATCAGAGCGAATCACTTTTCATTTCCGAAATAATTCACATAAAAAATTCGGGTGATCGAGGTGACAGAAAGGAAGTGTAAACCATTTCTGTGAAATCTCAATGCGTTAGAACCGAACCAGCGAAATGTCAAGATAACATTTGATGAGAGTATCAGAGTAGTTCACATCAAACTCTAAAATACATGCATGAGAATATTGAAAAATGGATCTGATCGACCTCGAATATTAAACAAAAATTAATGTCACATTTTGTTGATTGAACTAGTTCGGTCCTCATCCTGGAGCGGGATTTGTTTGTCGTATGACGCGGAAACCGGTAATGCAAATTTCTGAACAACACTGAAGTTGGCTGATCAAAAGTTCTTCTAAGAAGATGAATAATCAGATTCTAATCATACTGATTGACATGGGTCATCTAGTAAAACCTCAGATGGCGTTCTAAGTTGTATACACAGTTCTTCACAACGTGTGACGAAGATTTGGCTGGAACATCTTTAGGAGATTGAGGACAAAATCTTTAGAAAAAACTTGTGTCCCAAAAAAGATTAATCATTGGCTTGGCAAACATCGATTTTGAGCAAAAGCCAATTTAAGCAAAAGCATATAACATTAATTTTTATTTAATGTTTGTTCTGGATCAGATACATTTCTCATTTTCTTCTGTATGTTTTGCAAAGCTTGATGTGAAATACTAAAAATAAAATCCTTCGCTCTAATCAAGTGTAATATTTTGAGGAATTGCCATTCAGATCACTTCTGTAATAAAACGCTTTTATTATCACGTTCCATAATAGTCCCAGAGTCACGAAAATTCCTGCTAAAACCACCGTTATGCAATTCCGACTGTAACCCCATATACGTTAATAAATAATTCACTAGTCTCAGCCATATTATGAACCAATGATGCGAACGAAGACAATGGAATAATCACATTTTCACGGTTACTGGAATAGGGATATAGCAGGTATGATGGACAGAAAGCATTGCATCGGGGATGAAGCTAGATTGGCATCCGTCCGAAAATAAAAGGGAATTTAAGACGGAATCGATAACAAGGGTGGGCAAACAATCGACATCAATGAAACAATCGCTATTCAAGTTAGCTATAGTAACAAGAAGAATAATTGATCATCGTGGAGGAGCATATATACCAAGGTATATAACAATAAACTCAAACAATATCTTCACATGTATTGCCCAGATTAATTTTTTACCAAACTAACGTTTACTTGCTGGGATATCAAACACGCGATCGGATATGCTCTCGAAAATACTGCAGTCGATGTTGTATATTTGTGGAAAGGCGCTTATTCAAAATAACGCATCTAGGTGCAAAATAGATGCCAAAAATGTCGCAAAATAATTTTGGAAACTTTGCACTAACCCCTGTGGGCATAAGCATAATAAGTCTACCTCTTCATGCTATAGAAATCGGAGATAATTACATGCCTTATGAGCTCTGGTAACATGGTAAGTTACCGAAATTTTCGAAACATACCACGCCACGCAAATTTGATTTTTATTCATTTTTGGTCAGTTTAATTGAGATAATAATATCATTTTAGATTAAGTGACCAATTTTTACCTTTTGGGCAGCCAGAGATCTTCCCCAAAACTGTTGACTCTAACAGAAAAGCGCATCACACTAAAAATGAAAAAATGTTTATATTTCGCAAAAATTGTATAGAAGTTGCTGAATAGGATAGACAGCTGTTGATTCACTTCAGGTTGTGGCAATGCTAGTAGAACGGTTGAAAGTCGCATATTTCAAGGCAGTGAAATATATTGGAAACCAATCCCTCATCAACCACCATAAAATATTAATTATATAACGAAACCATGATTACAAAATTTAAGAAATGACTACTTTCTGAAATAGAACCTCCGTAAAACCATGGTTGGTAATACAGACAAAATTGGTTTTTAAATATCTGTTCTCGGTAAAAATAGCATAATCATGAGCGCGCATGGGTTACGAGAGCAACTGAGCTTGTAAAAATGGATAGACCATACCAAGATAAATTCAACATTTTTCTTGCATTTTGGCATATTAAGTTACTGGGGTGTTCAAGGTCAGTAAACCACTTTACCGGTGTGCAAAGCTACATGCATACTAAACACCCCACGACCGGTTTCGTTCCTACCTGATGAGTGCAAACAGCACGAAACCGGTCGTGGGGTGTTTTGTGTGAAGGAGATGCACGCAAATGTGTTTTATACACATGCATACTAATTTTCATTAGATACCGAGAGAGTTGAGATTGACCTGAAATCATGCATTCTCGTCAATTGGATCAGGAAAAATAAGTAATCTTAATCCTGAAGTTATTTTTATTCACGAGACTATCTGAGAACGGATGTCGCTTCGCCAGAATCTACTCCCATTTTGGATTGCTTTGTTGGTTTCAAGAAAGCAGAGTTGTGAATGCGGAACGCTTCCAATCCGTTATCGTTTATAATGCACATGTATTGTTGAAATCGCCTCGTGATATTTTCAGTATGACGGCTTTATTCATCAAAGCTTTCACGAGAACGAAAAATTCAAGGTTTCAATACATGCAGAACTTATTCTTCTTTTCTAAATTTATCTACGTTGAATTAAGCTATTCTTATGAAATTAGATTAAGAGATCGTTCTGATAATCAATTCTAGTACCTAGGTTGCAGCCTAATGAGGTTGCTTCCTTCGATCTATTGTCCGTTCATTAGTACTGGACAATCTGGAAAATTGAATGGTACATCTCGAAATCATTTCTTAAAATATCACGTTAAGCGAAATGTTTCAAGTGAGAACAGGCAATAAAATTCATATTCCCTAACATGGAAAGATACAGTGATTTGAGAGACTTGATTAATTATTTGAATTACCAACAAGAAACTAGTGAGTTCATGGATGTCTACCGATTAGAAGGTCTTTTCTTAATGTCTTTCATATCGAAACGGTTTTCGATTTCGCCAGCATGAAGCGGTGCAGATGATACGGTTTCTTCACTTTGCAAAGTACCAGATTTTTTTCTGATTTTTTTCGGTATCCTCTTCGCACCCGAGTATGATTGCAGATAGGTTTTTGAGCACATTTTTCAAAAGGTGTAATCACGCAAGAATTTTGAACTACCGCCTTCTCGATTTGAAATTCGCACACCACTAACTAATGAGAAGATTCAGACCCAATAAACGAAAGAGAAATTCGGGAGAAAAACGCAGCGACTACAAGCGATCAACCAATCTCTTGCTTAAAGCTGAAAAATTAAAATATCAGTAAACAAGCTGTGTGTAAGCTATCGTCGGATAAGTTTGGCATGACCAACCGGTTATACTGTAATGCTATTGAGCGATGGTCACGACAACCGGTGTTTATCACGGTAAGCTAATTTGAATTCCTTGACATTTTGTTAAAAAATTAGCGAACACTCCGAATGATTGTCCCAGAAATGTTACAGACAATAACAGAGTCGGGTAATTTAACGACAATGTTTACCGCGATTCCCTTAAGGGCAATTTACTCGTGCATTAAAATTGCTAATGTTCGAGCAAAAGTTCGTCCAACATTTACAAACGAATGAACTCGCAAATAAAATTAGTCACCTTAAAGGTAGTCAGACAAAGACAAACCGCTTACAAAAGGACATTTGCGTGAAGCGAATGTTTTAATCAAGATGTGAATTCAAGGGAAAAACGTAGACACGGGAGACTTTGCCAGAATGCGTAGCGAACAAAAACTAGTTGATTGTTTTAAGACGAAACAATATGTCTTGAGTTAAACGAAGATGAGGGAAGTACAATACACAAACATCCACATTCACATCGTCGAATAGAGAGCAAGGAAAGTTGAGCAAGCAGGTTGAGCAAGGAAAAATGAATTCAGTAGAAATATTCTTAGGAGATTTTACCGAAAACACGCGGTTCCAAGTAAAGTAGAATTTAAAGGTCTGTCTGATAAAGTATGCGAGAAGGCTCTGAATAGTAATAATAATTAATAAAATAGTAGGTATATGTTCGAAACACTATATTAAATTTTACATGTCCATCTGAGTGCTTTCGTCTGTTTTTCAGTATTCAGTACTACCTGGCACAAAGAAAACACGTAAGGGATAGAAAAGTCGTATCGGAACTGGTTTTGTATTCGTTTGTGAATCGTTTATTTGTTGTAAAACCACATCGCAAATTATATGGGGTGAACAAAAACAGAGAAATTGCTGGGGTTAATGCTGACGGCTCATGTGAGCGTTCACCTTGTTTGCTACCACCGATGTACAAGAAAAAGCCATGAAACTAAAAAGAGAAGATGAAACACCAAAATATTGATTCAGCGAAATCTTAAAAGGCCAGAAAATATGGTGTAACAACATCTGTAACGAAGCAAGAATTTGGTAGGAGTCAAGAAATAAATTGAACTCAATATTAACCACCCGCTATTGATAAGATTCCAAGAATGAATAAGCTTTATTCCGGATTGACGTGTAATATATTAATTACCTTTAATCAATTTTCACGTTAGCTTGAGCAAACCTAAAAATAATAGAATCGCACCTAAATCTTGTCGCAGATGAAAAAATTACCTAATTATAAAATAAATATAAGTACATCCATTCATCCCATGTAATATCTTACCCAAAAGCCGATAGACTGAATATATTGCAATGTGCTCGCTTTATTCGAGAAGAAAATACCACAATCATAGGTGAAATTAATTGTTCTGTCCGCATAAATAACATCTATCCAAGTCTACCATCCAGTAGGTACAGACGCTTGGCGGCATGCCTTGCCAATCCGTTGGGCATTCTCCTTTTTCCAAGCCGTGTATCTAGCAAGTAGGAGCGTTTGTACCAGTCCGGATATTCTCGCGATTGCTCGTCAGTAGGCCATTGATATCCATCTGGATCTTCCAGAGACATTGAATAAGTGAACTTCACGTGTAACACGGAGCAAAGGCAGAAAAACAAGAGAAGTCTCGCGGTAAACATAATCACGCGTGATGTCCAGACACCGAGGGACAAAGTGGAGATACACAAAATAATTTATAAATCAGTACAATCCGAAACAGCCCGCGAATCATCTTATGCTTGAGAGTTATTGGCCAATGAAACGCCCACGTTGCTCACGAGAGTAGAAAACATTTCTGCTGGGAGCGAGTGAATTCACGTTAACCTAACAGAAAATATCATGGAAAATGGGGCAACCATGCTCTGAAGTATATTTTGGACTTGACCGAGAAGAAGATGCTTGATATCAATGGTGTGATGGTATCAAAATCGTTTGTGGGCAATTAGCAAAAATAACACTGAAAAACAACGGGGAAAGATTGAAAGTAATTGAGAAAATTATCTGAAAAGCTCAATACAGCTTGGGGATAGAACGGGGTTGTCGCTTACATTCTGATTGTTAAAATAAACAGTAGACGTGAAATGAGCGTTCTTATCATAAACTTGGTATATATATGAGAGCTCATGGTTGTTATCGGCAAAGCAAAATGAAGTAAATAATTCTCTTCGAATAAATTCCTAAAACATTTTACATGTAGGTTTTACAACTTGAACGTTTACCATCATGATGTTGTGTTTGGATCTACTAAACACACGATCGGAATCAGATGAGGATTTCGCTTCAAAGCTCGATGAATACATGACAACCCGGAATGCTACTTTCCTTATTTATTCGAAGATTTTACATTTTTATTCTATACGCCTTGTCATCCTGTGGTTTTCTGTCACTCATTGCTTTTTCTACCATAAAACTTACTGAGTTCCTAAAAAAATTGTGAAAACGTCCGGGTATTGCACTTAGTCAACGCATCGTGAATTTCCAGATTACTGATTCTTGATTTTCTCTCCTTTTGATAAACCCCATCTCTGCAATGTGCATCGAAAGAGAAATACCAGGATGTTCAATCGAAACGATTAGTTGTTAGTGGTAAATAAGACTTCAAGAATTCGAAGGAATACGCAGGTCTATATTGTCTTTTAGTATATGCGGCGAGCCATACTCTTGGCAAGTACGATAATCATTACAGAAGCTTTCGGTTGAGCGGGTACTGGAGATGACAGGTAAATGCTGACGGTCCATATACTGAGCATTCATTTACTTGCTGAAATTCCTGCGTTTCACCAAGAGGAAATTTACGAGATAAGCCCAAACCAGTAATTAACCAAATGCACGAGTCAGCATCGGCTCCAGCTTGTACATTGCAACCGGTAATAAACAGCGAGTAAGGAAGCCAAAACCGTTTTGTCTAGGTCTAGTTCACCACATATAATCGTGCGGCTTTCAGACGATCTGAGACGAGGATGGGAAACGCCACAGTGACTTCTTTGATAACATTTCGGAAAATACGCATAACCTAGACCCTACAAGCATAATAGGTGCCAAAAATTAGTCGGGGATATATCTGACATCCAGCTGAGCAAATTAAATCATATCGCCTGCACAGCTTCGTGTTATAGAAACCGTAGACATGCACTGGCCATGTGGACCACAACGGCCTGTTAAGGAACAGAATAACTTATCGGTAACAGCATTCGAAATATTTGAAGTTCACAATGAAAGAATTGGAATGAGTTTCCGTCTTTGTCGAGCTCACCCGAATTGCATATCACCCACCTGACGTAGGTCTTCGGTCCACCACCCCACTGACGACGTGGGCTACAAACCATAATTTGACCGATCGCGATTAAACTTGAGAAGGCTTCCTTCAAACTAGCACGTCAAGTCAGGCCATGTTGTGTTCGCTTTATTGATCAGTTATCCCATCCATATCTTGCACAGTCATCGGAGGCGTTCAAATAATTTCACAGTGAGTTTAACACAATGACACAAAGACTACCGTTAAAAAATATTTTCACCGAGTGAAATAACGGTAGCCATTTTTCTGCCCACACGTACGAAAGAAAGTACAAAATCGGTGTTCGGGGTGGCATAAGAGCGAATTCAGGTTAACGCTTCATAAATCGCATCTCTGCAATGTGCATCGAAAGAGAAATACCAGGAAGAATGTTCAATCGAAACAATTAGTTGTTAGTGGTAAATAACACCTCAAGAATTCGAAGGAATACACAGGTCTGTATCGTTTTACAGATTTTCCTTGCATACTACTATGGCTTTTAGCATGTGTGGCGAGCCATTCTCTTTGCTTCAAAGATGCACGGTTGTCCCGTAAAAACCCAAGTAACGTATGAAACGTTTATTTATTTTTATAACACGATATGAAAATAACGCTGTACAATAAATGGGTAAACAAAATGGGCGCCGGAGAAAGAACGAGTGTTACTCATTGAGCTGAAGAGTACGACTTGACAACTTGTTCAATTGAGCCTGTATTCTCAACGAGATGAAGCATATCGGCAACAGTCTGCTCCACGATAGTGCCGGTTAATCGCTCGCACATCTGAAACAAAAAACAGTGTGTGTGGTGACAAAGCGTGCAAATACGTATATTTTGTTCAAAACGGGTATCATTGATAATGATTACATACAAGCGCGAAATTTTAGCGAGGCGAGACTGTCGCGATGAATGCAGTAGCGGACATACCCTGAGTTTTGAGCACACACATAAACATTCAAAAGAAGTCAAATAAAGATAACCGTGATAGAGAAAATTCGGCTAATGAGTCGTCCAATAAAACCACTTAAACAGTGTTGCAGCGGTCCTTTCCAAAATCTAATTGTGTGTGATGTCAATTTAGAATTAGTCGATAGCATCGCATACCTCGGCAGTTGTAACGATGATGGCGGTTGGTCGATGACAAAATCTAAAGCAAAGTGGGTTTAACGTTTGCTAACCCTCGCCATTAGGGTGTCGACTAGATGTTTAAGTCGAGCGAACAACGCAATCGTGCGTATCAAGCCTCTCTATCGTTGCGAAACCTCGTCTATCCGAGTGGAAGATGTCCGTAGTATTTTTGTTTTTGATACACGTTGTCTGTGATGCATTACTCGCATTCGGTGGCAGCATCGCGTTGTTAATATCTTTGTAAACGGGTGTTAGGATCAAGAAGCCAAGGACTGAGAGAAAGGCTATTCTTGCTCGGTTGAAATGGTTGGGACATGGTTTAAGAACGCCTCATAACCGTACCGCCTTGTTCGCCGAGCTTGGTTGAAGCTGGGAGAAATGACCGGATGACCAGTTCATAACTTAGCAAGCTGGAATGAAGAAACGCACCGTTGCACCGGGCTCAGTGGGTTGTATTCGTTTGTCCGGGAATGTCAACAAGATCCCCGTGTTAGGTGGCTGGAAACTTTAAGTGATATGGCTGCGAACCGAAGTCAGTGGTGCCAATGTAGTTTATTATGTGTCACATTATTTTTCACATTTTACAAAAAACAAAAGAAAAAATCGTAAAATTACATGCAGTTAAACTATTAAAAAAATCTGCATTTTACATGCAATTGTATAATGTGCTTGCCGTTTTAGTTCTAAGTGTTTCTCTATCTGCCTTAAATGGTTCATGTTACTTGGCCCTTTGTCAAGCTGAAAATTCGTTCAAACGAATACAGTTATTTTCTTCTCCCAGCAATAAGTACTACTCGGTTGATCAGCGGCAAATTGCATGCTGTCCGTGTCCCACACGTAGTATCTGCTTGATTCTGACACGATACAACAGAAAATGAGTGCAAGTACACGGCCTATAGACTGGAAACGGGATAAAAATGCAATGCGCAAAAAAACAAAGCAAACGCGGCAACTTACGGGGCGCCATTTTATCGAAAGAGTTGGGGGGTATCGAAAATTCGGACCGAAATTCGCGGCGACCGTCGCGGATCGGTAAATCGAAATGGCAGGATAGTAAAGACCAGCGTAAATATTCTCAAACGCCGGGCCCATGCATTCACCATTACGGTAGTAGATAATCTGCAAACGGGGGACAGACAAGATCGTTCGAGTTATTCAAAGGAAGAAACAATCCCGGTAATGCCTATATTTGTCGCATGGAAGCTGAACTGAACGTCGATGGAAAGGCAAGGGTACTGCTGGACGAAACAGACAGGATGACGCATTTCGTGTTCTGTACAAAGGAGATGCACGGATGTGCAATCATGCAGTACTTCTGTGCTGTGTGGCTAACCGTGCTAAATTGATTGGCCACCGGTAGTGAGCTGCATGCTGAAACACGCTGGAGTCTCAATACCATTTCTAATTTCTGTCTCATATCTGTCTAGGCCTGGGCAACCTGACAGTATCTTAGCCCACGTGCAGTCTTTGACTGTACGGCACTTTGCCTGGATCAGGCTTGTGCTTTCATACAAAGGAAGATCCGTTTAAACGGAATAAAAAGAAGTTTACTAGTGGCGATGACTATTCACCATAAGCAGTTAAAAGTATTGCGTGAAAACGACAGAAAAATATCAAATTCAGCCTGCGTGGGGAGACGCTAGAATGAACGGTATACATTTTATATGCCTTTGACTAAATTCCTGTTATTTACGTTTCAGCTATTGTACAATCAATCTTCCATTAGTAAAGCGTTGCTTACTACAATCTAACGAGACTTCCTCTTCAACTCAATATATCCAGTCGAAAACGCTTCAGTGCTTGGACTAGAATCAACGAACAAAATGATTAGTTGTAGAAACCTTCAGTGCCAAACTTTGTTCATCCGCTAGAATGAACGGTAAATGAAAATAGAGGTCATTTGTATTGTCGCCGTAAGTGTTTACTCTAAAAACTGGGCAATTACTCACAAAACAATTGCGAAGGAAGATGAAACTTATTTAAAATTCATAAACGTTTCACCGCTTGATCTCAAATCACGCAGTGATTCTGTTTTTGAAACGTTAGACCAGAGCTCGTAGTGGAGTTTGAATGTGTGGAATGTGGACCAAAATTTTGGGTAAAGATATCTCATGAAGCCATCGGCGGACTGATATGCAATAAGTCTACACTGTGCTATATAAAACTGCCACCGGTATGGTATGAAAGCACAAGCCTGATCCAGGCAAAGTGCCGCACAGTCAGAGACTGAACGTGGGCGAAGAAACTGTCATGTTGCCCGGGCCCAGACAGATATGAGGAAGAAAATAGAAATGGTAGTGAGACTCCAGCCTGTTTCAGCATGCAGCTCACCACCGATGGCCAATCAATTTAGCACGATGTTAGCCGCACAGGTGTGAAGAGAAAACCAGCAACATTCTCAAAAACAAAACTGCATGCTGAAACAGGCTGGAATCTCGGTACCATTTCCTGTTGTTTTTCTTCCTCGTATCTATCTAGGCCTGGGCAACCTGGTATTATCTTAGCCCACACGCAGTTGATGACTGTAGCACTTTGCCTGGATGCAGACTTGTGGTCTAATACTAATAAAGCCATTGTTGAGCAGGATAGATACAGCGAAACTTTGGAGAACCACGATCAACACTGTGGGTCTAACTGAACCGATTAAATCAATGGAACAGGGGAGTATCATGACTGCTGTCTGGTTTCTGTATCAATTTTGTATGCCTTTGATTAAATTCTTGTTATTTACATTTTAGCTATTTTAAAATCAATCTAACGAGACTTCCTTTTCGACTCAATTTATCCAGTCAAAAACGCTTCAGTACTTGAACTAGAATCAACCAACAAAATGGTTAGTTGTAGAAAACTTAAGTGCCAAACTTTTTTCACCAGCTAAACACTTTTTCGAATTTTAATAAACCAAACCACGCTGTTTCCACCAAACAGAACAAACAGCAGTGAGAACCCCGTAAGGAAAAGTATGCGTATTTTCGAAAAATGTCAAAGCAATTTTAGCATATTCCTGAACTGGTAGATCCGACATAATTGTGCAGAATTGTTGGTCTATTCGAGTGTTCACATATATTCCAGACTAATTATATTAATAACCGTAAATTGATACGACGGCGTATCACATTTCACGAGAGAGAAAAAACGACATACAGGCAAACAATGGTTGCGAAAAAATCTCGGTAAATTTCAATACACCTGTTTGCTAAACAAATAAAAAGCAATTAAGTGATACAAGGTTTAATCGAGCATGAGCAAAGGCGTTCAGGGGTGAAATAAAGCAGTGGTGAGTACGGAGTTTAAACGAACCTTAGCTCGTTATGTCTAGCAGAAGAGTACAAATGGGAGGAAAACTGTAGTGGAGTGTAGTTTAACAAGATCGACTCAGAAATAATAACTTCAAAGTCAAACTTGGGTTACCATTCACCCGTTGTTTCAAACCCAGAATCTAATCTTGATGAAAGTGAACAGCACTGAATATTTCCACCGATTTCATTGGTTGATGTGGAGCAACCTGGCCATCGATCGGGTAAGCGAAAGTAGTACGAAAACGGGTAGAAATGTTGATGTCCAGAGAAGTTGAGCACCACGTTACTAGCAAATAGGGATACATCGGCCCTCGTAATTGCAGAGCTTAATACACGAACGACAGGAGCAAGGCATGGGGAATCGTCTAAACAGACTAGTCACATCGAAAACAAATTGTGTTCCAACGTGAGATCATGCTTCTAATCACAACAAGGAAAGTGTGCTCATAGATACGTTCTCGGCTTGTAGGTTTCATCCGTTTTACATGAAACGGGCGAACTAACGATCTGTCCTGAAAGGAAACTTTAATTGGGTACGTATTGCAAGAGGGAACACCACGAGAAATTGATCTTGTGAGATCACGTAAAACTTAACACGGTCCCTTTCAAAACCACAAGGATTAGTCATCACAAAGTAGGAATCGAAGCGAAATAACGAAGAAGCTACAAGGATGTTGGTATTAGGGTGCTTACAGGCGTCGACCTGACCTGGTCTTCTAAATGCTGATACTGACTTCGTGACGATCAGACAAACGCGGCTTCATGACAATTTAGTCCGAGCACGTATGAAAGCACAAGCCTGCATGCAGGCAAACTGCCACGCAGTCAAAGAATTCAAGTAAGCTAAAAAATACAGTCAGGTTGTACGGCCTAGACAGTTATAAGGGAGAATAGCAAATGGATCTAGTACGGTGTTATCAGCGCAGTATTGAAATACTGCGCATTTGCACATCCGAGTTACGTAGTCTTACGAGTTGTCTCAAGTAAAATATCGGTAGAAGGAATCTGGCGATTCACTTGAAATAGAAGGCAACGCATTTTAAATAACAACCACAAATATGAAGAGTAACAAAACCTAGAAAGGATTAAGAAGCTGGGCATGGCGAAATTCCCTGTTACTGAAAAGGGGTAATTTAGATAAGTGTTTGATAATTGAGAACAAAAACAAATATACAAATTAATCAACTTGAAATATCTCACGATAGCCTATTGCAACTCACCTTGCTACCCGGCAAAGGAGTCAAAAACTTTTCCGCTTTGCTCGGTTCATCTTTTTCTTCGAAATAATAAGAAGTTCGAAATCTTACGAGAGGCTGCGAAGTAAAAAAAAGAAAAAGCCATGAGTAAAATTTCTCGGAGTTAACCATGCATCGGTATGGGACCGTGTTATATGTTTACAAAAGGGACTCAACAAGTTTAGAAAATCGACGTTACAAAGCATAGACTTGATAGGCGATTAACGAATAAACGAGAAGAAATCATAATTCTCCGTCACCTAACTTTGAAGGAGCAAACACCCGGGAAAGCCATTATAGGTTTACACTACCTTTACTGTCGACCACCCCCATGATGCATGGAATCACCAGCACAGAGTTAGGCAAAGCGCCTCAGTCATAGACGGCACGCGGATAGTGAGACGGTCAGACAAAATAGATAACAAAGAAGATAATGATAAAACTCCAGCGTGATTCCACAAGCTGTGCATTACTTGTGGGTAAATCAATTCAGCTCGCTTTAACTGCCTGGTTCCAGCGTATTGCCAGATTGCGCATGCGTGAAGGTCGCGAGACGCTCGTACACTCGGTGAAAGAATCAGAAACAAATTGGGGTGTGTGATATTATAACGCTGGAGGATTAGGTGATGAATGAAAGCGCAAGCCTGATGCGGGCAAAGTGCCGTGCAGTCACAGACTACACGTGGGCTAAATACTGTCAGCACGCCCAGGCCTAAATAGATATGAGAGAGAAAGTAGAATAGAATGATAGAGGTATTACTGATACTACAGGAACCGCGATCTAAACTTTTGATCATATGCCACTTTCGATATTGAAGTGCATCAGAAGAATCAAGTTAAATATCGCAAATTATTCTTCTAGAGGGTGTTTTGCCAATAAACGAAACCATCACATCGTGCGTCCGTTGTTAAGATTCAAATGGCAATAATAATCACTGATGGTTATTGCACATACATTACGAGTGTTGCGAGCGCGTTTTGAAGCAGCGGGACAGAGAAGAGCGACATTAGCGCGTCATACACCTTCTGTATTATAAATTCACTGTTGAGAAGTCATTTTCGGAGTACAAGATGATAAGATAAACGGCACTCTGATATAATGAAGCATCTAAGAGTCAATAACGCCATGGCATAATTTGAAAGATCGTGAATAATTGACAACTGTAAGGCAGACGGGATGAGCAAAATATGTCAACAACAAGAGGACAAAACGGTGATGTCAGTATGGGAATGATTTATGTTGTCCGAACAGATGACACCAAAATAAAAAGGTGCCCGGGATAATTAAAAACATCGAGTCGACTAAACAGAAATCCCATCTGCTCAGTGTTATGTGAGAGGATGTAAATGGAGTGGCATATTGTAGGGAGATGAATTGCATTAATTTTTATTCTTATCGGGACATTTGGCCCACAACCCTAGTGCTCATTACCGGTTTTTTGAGTACGAACTATACATGCGACATGAGTTCACCCAGTGAGCAGGGCGCTAGGATGTCACAATTTTTTCAACACTATTGTCAGTACCCATTTCACGTCCGTGTATATTGGGAATCTGGTTAATTACTTTTCCAAAATATGAGCTACCAAGGGGTCAAGGTAGCCGGTTCGCACGAAGTCTCTTAAAATACAAATAAAAATTACAACTGGCCCAAAGCGAGGTCGAATCCACTGCAACAGATCAGTGTGCAGTAAACCTTCATCATGTGTGTAATACACATTCACCAATCCGTGTTCTCATGCGCTGTGTGATTCATCATCACGTCTCGCGTCTCGTACTTTCGAAATTTTCAGCGTGAGGTTTAAAAATATATGTACTGATTAAACAAAAGTAGTCAGTTAATCGAAATAACCGCTGACAAGAAACTGATTAAAGGCGGCAAGAAGGGATGAAATGGTGCCTCGGTGGGGGGGAATCGAATCACATTTAGCACTACAGAAAAAGTGCAAGTAGCCGCTGCTGCTAATTTACCAAATGGCTCTACGGATATGACAAACGATAATTATTCGAACACCGGTCATGATCGGTATCATTCTGACACACAATACCATTCCCAACTTACTTTGTCTTTGTAAGACGGTGGCAAAAATACGCGCGTATTCGATGGCTTTTGCTCCGACGCTTCAAGCGAACCAGCAACATCCCCAGAGGCGGTCGACTCACACGGTGGTAGAATGATCAAACAACCGATCACATCATTTTTCCCGTAGCCGGAATCGGTGAAGTGGCGGCCACGGGATTCGTGGAAAACGGTGCCAAAAATAGAGCGCCAAGAATAGCCAAACTTGTCGTATCCACAAGGGGCGTGCAGATTTCCTATAAGGTAGACAGGTGACTGGAAACCGGATTTGGCATTTTTAGCATCGTGTCTTCTATGACAGAAGCAGTACTTCTAGTTATTCTACCAAAAAAGTTTCACGAATTACCTATGCACGCTACCATCTTCATTATGTACCTTCGCCTTACGGTTACCTTAATCATGGATCAGGCCTGTGCCTTCATTTATTCATTCAAGGATTTATTCACGGATGTACAATCCTGCAGTACTTCTGTGCTGTGTGGCTAACACCGTGCTAAATTGATTGGCCGACGGTAGTGAGCTGCATGCGAATACACGCTGGAGTCTCACTACCATTTCTATTTCTTTTGTCACATCTGTCTAGGCCTGGGCAACCTGACTGTATCTTAGCCCACGTGCAGTCTCTGACTGTACGGCACTTTGCCTGGATCAGGCTTGTGCTTGCATACCATTCAAGGTTATTGTATATGGATAGAAAGTTAGATTACGTAATATTGTTCCAGCCAATGAGGATTAATAATGTTAACGGATCTTTTAATTGGCACAAAAGAATGTAAATAACGTAGATGAAGTGACAAGCCCGATCCATGCAAAGTGACGCACAGTCATAGACTGCAATTGGGCTAAGATACTGTCGGGTTGCCAATGCCTGTAATTCCGCATGCCGCCTAGTTCCGGTGACAAATCAATTTAGCCCAATCAAATACGATCAAATGAAGATACAGAGATTAGTTAAGGGGAATAATGGATTTGGACCGTTACAAATCTAATCATCTATAGAATATTTTTTGCGCATAAACTGGAAGCAATCAGATACAGCAATGTACATACTGAAACTTTGTAAACCCCGAGGCTGGATTCGGGAAAGTGATCAACAGCAAGCATTACAAAGAATGTGTTTGCAATCACTGACACTTGCCGCAGTTAGCGAGCGAAATTAATGATGGGTATGCTCTGTTCATTTGAGGGTTTCATTCAATGGGATTCGCAATTTGGTGGCAATACAATTTTTGCTGCACAGCACAGAAATACTGCACGATTGCACATTCGTGAGCAACAATAAAGAGCATTAAAAATAAACTATTGACCCCAGCAAAACAACTAATTGGTTGCAGACAAAAGAGAAGAACAACTTTAACACAAATGGTGGATTAAAATATCTTTCAGTTGAATAGGCGATGTGATAGTGGGAATGTACGGAAAACCTAGAAAGAAAAACCATCAGAGTCTGCAACTATGGTGTTTAAACACAAAAAGTTTAGCAAAACTTTTTAAAACAACTAGTTTCTCACCGCGCACAGCACTAGTATTCGACAAATTTTGGTATGGTATGGTATGAAAGCACGAGCCTGATCCAGGCAAAGTGCCGCACAGTCAGAGACTGCACGTGGGCTAAGATACTGTCAGGTTGCCCAGGCCTAGACAGATATGAGGGGGAAATAGTAATGGTAGTGAGACTCCAGCGTGTACTCGCATGCAGCTCACTACCGTTGGTCAATCATTTTTGCACGATGTTAGCCACACAGATGAAGGTGAAAGGTTGATCGATGACAACCGAAAAAAGTAGCGATTGGTTGAGACTGTTAGACTGGCTGCCGTTGGAGCGACCAGTCTCTAATGTTGGGGAATCCAAGACATCAGAATTCCCACTGGCTCAAAACTGTGTTCAGTGGCGACCAGGAAAGCTTGTTATGATGCATGATAGTGAAAGACGCGAGCAAGCTGTCGTGCTGATATTGCTCAACTCGTTCACAACACTTGATTGAATGCATGTTTGATTCGAGGTGTAGAGACCTCACCCCAGCCTAAGCGTCCGCAGGTTCAGTAGCATTTCAGATCCCACTCTTCTCCAACTCTTTAGGATTTTATTTTGTCACGGTTGTATGGGTATTCGATACCTCCTACAGAAGTATGTATGTATGATGTATGAAATCACAAGCGTGATCCAGGCAGTGTCGCACAGTCAAAGACTGCACATGGGCTAATATACTGTCAGGTTGCCCAGGCCTAGACAGATATGAGAAAGGAATTAGAGATGATAGTAAGACTCCGGCGTGTTTCAGCATGTAGCTAACTACCGGCGGCCAATCAATTTAGCACGGTTAGCCGCACAGCACAGAAGTACTGCACCATTTCTGTCGAGATCAGAATGTCCGGAATTTCGACGCTACTCACGTTAAGAATTGGGATAGGACATGCCACTTCCGTGAAAACTAAGCTGTTCTGAGCGGTGAGAAATACAGCTTTGCTTTCGTCGTCATATTCAGTCAGTGCATAATTGTGAAGACAATTAAAAAAGTTGAAGGTGTTCTACATTCACCGCTGTTTTCAAAGGGCAAGGAACAGGTCTACGAGAATGCACATAACAAAAGCTTAACATAGCGACAAGTGTGCTTTTAGGTTGATGGCGGGAATAGTCCACGCAACAAAAACCTTTGCGACTGAATGGTTATTTTCGGCAATGGGAACATGCTAGTGGAAGTTGAAGCCCAAAGTGATGTCACAAAATCCACATAGACAAAAAAACTTTGTAATTGTGAAGAGCAAATTGTACTCTTTGTAACATTCTGAACAGACAAACAGATAACAGTAATATATTTCAGCGCATGCGGATTCTGATCTTACTGTCCCTACCTGAGGAGTGAGCACGCACAAAACCGGTCGTGGGGTGTGAATGACGGAAAAGCATGCAACAAAGAATATTTTGTTTCATGTTATGGGTTTAACCCATTGAACAGTGTTTGGAACATGCTGTGAACGGTTGGTTGTACCAGCCTATCCAACGTGGCATACAAGCGCTCCTTGTACCATTCTTCCCTGTTTAAGCGCATGCGGATCCTGATCTTACTGTCCCTACCTGATGAGTGCAAATAGCACGAAACCGGTCGTGGGGTGTGAATGACGGAAAAGCATGCAAATGAATATTTAGTAATATATTTCATTTATTTATTTATTTTGAAAAGGACAGTGGGAAACATGTACTTACCAGGCGGCTGTGCCCAACCAATGCGTGTCGCGGTACCTTCTGGGTGCTCGACGATGGTTGCTTCGAAGTACCAGGCACCTTGATGAACACCATGAGTCGCACGGGCCATCGAATATCCCTTGTCACCGGTTAGTATCAGCTGTGACTCGTTCAACTTTAGATTGAATCCTACAAGCATCCACATAAAGCATGTGCAACAGAACGCCGAAAAATGATATTGTTATTGCGTTAGTAATCACAGGTGGTATAATCCAACGCCGGTATCGCGCTGTGCGTGCTGATTAAGTGAGAAGAGCGAAATCAGGTTCGGGAGTTTTGTAACATAGGCCAGATAGCATTTGCCACTGTCAAGTAAGATTTGCAAGGTCAAACGTGTTCTGCTTAATGATAGATTCATATGAGGCATTAGAGTCGAATTGGTTGTTTGGAACCCGCAGTACTTCTGCGATGTGCAGCAAATTGAGTTACTACCGGTAATTAGCTGCATGCTGCCATTCCCATTCTGTTTCTCACATCTGTCTAGGCCTGGACAATCTGAAAGTATCTTAACCCATGTGCAGTGTCTGAGTGTGCAGCACTGCCTGGATAAGGCTTGTGATTTTATACATACATGTATACCCAATATATACCATTTCGTCATGACGACGGTAAACGGCCAGAAACCGGTTGTGGATTTTATCTTTTTCTACCTTTTAATTCTAGCTCACAAAGATTGCATTCATTCACTACATCGTGTCCACTCACTAGAATCGTTGTTCAATAAACTTGAGTTGTACTGGTATAATCGATCACACAAATAAACCTATGCACCTTTGTTAGTGTTTTCTTACCGCGCACCGTGGTACAGGGAATGAGGCTGTTGCAAGCGGGGAGTCATTGTCCTGATGACACTAGATAATCTGAATCACGGCGTGGGCGTAATCTGTAAGACAGGGTGACCTTGATGAATGTCCACAAGCCTGTAAACATTTTGGCATATCGGACTAGTTTAATCTATATGATCATCATCATCATCATGGAGCAAAGAAGTTCAGTCAGACAAATTTCCAAGCAAGTGGTGATAAATACTAGATTTGCAGACTAGGGAACGTATATAAGTGAATATAGCAAGCACGCGAAGAAATATATTCGCATCCGTTTGGTTATTATTTCAAGAGCAAAAAGCTTACGAAAAAAAAATAATTAAGCCAGCATTATTTGAGAATTAAGTCATAAGCTGTCCTATAAGGAACTGATTGACACTAAAAACAGGTTGCAAGTTCAATGTCATTGTCAAGGCAGTGTTTCATTTAATATGCAGTGGTACAAGTTTGTG
This sequence comes from Atriophallophorus winterbourni, assembly GCA_013407085.1. NCBI lineage: Eukaryota > Metazoa > Platyhelminthes > Trematoda > Plagiorchiida > Microphallidae > Atriophallophorus > Atriophallophorus winterbourni. Next base: position 13,808 of record JACCGJ010001894.1, on the reverse strand, counting down.
ATTTCACAGAAGTTTTTCAATCCACCTGCACGTGGGATTTCAACCAGGCAAATGAATCATTATTCTTAACGAGCAGAATACGATAATCGAATTGGCTATTGCACGGACTGACCACTGGGATATATGTCCACCTTACATCAAACTATGCAACGGCAGAGCTGCAGTGTAAGAGATGAAAATACATCTGTAGCACAGGCAATGGTAGCAAACAAGCTATTGTTAGCGACATCTTCAAATTATGTGGGCATGCATGAAAACAATCACAGGTCTAGATCAAGGCAAAGTGCCGCACAGTCACAGACCACACGTAGGCTAAGACACTATCACGTTGCCCAGTCCAAGACAGATAAAGAAAATGAGGAAAGTGCAGTGAGATTTCAGCGATTTCCGCATGCAGCTCGGTTCCTTTGATAAATCAATTTAACACGGTTACCTACGCAGTATAAAAAATGTACCATTGCACGCGCATACACAATCTGACATAGATCTGCGTTACGAAAGGAGGCCGGTAACAAGTTGCGTTTTCTGCATCGTCCAGTCTATCAGGCATTCTAGGGTTACTCGTGGCTGTGGTCACAGCCAGTTCACAAAGTATTATTATTATTGGTATTAAAGCACAAGCCTGATCCAGGCAAAGTGCCGCACAGTCGGAGACTGCACGTGGACTAAGATACTGTCAGATTGCCCATGCCTAGACAGAAATGAGGGGGGGATAGAAATAGAAATTGTAGTGAGACTCCAGCGTGTTTCAGCATGCAGCTCACCACCGTTGACCAATCAATTTTGCACGATGTTAGCCGCACAGCACACAAATGCTTCACGATTGTACATCCGTGCGTATTGCACATTCGTGGCTAATCTTGACTAGACAAAAGGAGCTGCACCATTAAATATACATGCTAACGTCTGATAATTGAAGTTAGGACAAACTGCTTTATAGAACAAAGCTGACACTAAAAAGATAAAAGACCTTTTCATACAATGGATGAGTGTTGCAGATTTTATTCCCCGTTAAGTTTCGGTACTGGCAAACAGCATCGTGGTCATTCTTCATATAATATATATTTACAAAAGCAATGCAATTGGATAGTTAACATAAGCAATTGGAAAGGCTATGATGAGTTTGTTAGGCGAGAACAAACAAGTTAAATTTACAAGGTTTAAAAATGATATTACCTCGATCTATGGCTGACAGCACAACTTTCGGGCTGAGGTAAACACGATAGAACAGTCCTGGGATGGGTTTTCCAGCAGTATGCTCACAATCATCCCAAAGTTTACGCCCAGAGGCATGCTTATCAAGTTCAACAAGTATATACCTTTGAAAGAAAATACAAAAATAAACATCCTGGCGAAAATACAACAAGAGTACATGCCACCAAGATTCAATTACCTGTAACCTTCCTTATTGAAGGGGTGATCAACTGGAACTCCAAGAGGATTTAGCTTCGTACGACCTTCGTCAATGCCAAGTCCACCTACAGCAGCTGTTCCAAACGAACCTGTGGCGACAACGCCGCGACGAGTTGAACGAACCAGGTTACCCCCGAAATTGGTAGCGTTCGAGGGAGCATCGGATTTGGCATAGCTCACCCTAAGTGGGTAGTCAGAATTAAGATCAATCAGGCCGGGATCTCCATTCTGTCCGCCTGGATGGGTCCCATCGCCATAGGAAGAATGATTAGAATTAGCTGCTAGATTCAATCCACTGCCGGGCGATTTCCGTTTACGCCATGAGCTCATTTCCGTGGAGTGATCGGAGTCCGCATTCATACTGTTATCTCCAGAATCAGGAGGGAGTTGAGATGCAGATCCACTGGAGACACCAAGTTTGGTTATACTAGTGCGAAGTTGACTGGTTAACGCCCGGAAGCGGTCGTAACTGGGACCCATTTTGCCTAAATCCTGTAGATAATTAGGTCGATCGAAAGAAGATTCAAACGCTTTTAAAGCATTACGACAAAAAAGCAAAAACATGACCAAGAACGAGCTATCATCGAGATTCAAGGTGTATGTTAATAAATAACGTAGAACAGTGAACATGCTGTTAAATGCAAACGATTATGCCAGCAGTATATAGAAACATGGAACTTTAAAATATTAGGAACCGAAATTTTACCTGAGCATCAAATCCAGATGGGACATAAGGGTCGAAAAAGACTAGCGTTACTGGACTGTAAATTGTGAGGTAATACTAATAGTAACTATACAACTTAAAACGGGATTTTTGCAAGATGGTAGTTCAGGTTTATCTGTGAAGAACTATTAGATATACACATATAAATCAAGGATAATGAATTTTTACTATAGAAACATAATAATGCTGACAAAATACAAATAATACATCAAATGAAACTTACCGTGTTTGCCAAACAAACGAGTAAATCGGTGTCACGCTCAATCGTTTTAAAGCAATCATTGCTAGTCTGGAAACAAAATATGCATGAACGAAAAGTTACCAATGTCTTATGAATATTCGGGTACCAAGAAGTGTTCGATTTCCTTGGTTGCGTCGTCAGTTCTTCCCAGAATTCTTCCAAGAAAGGAATCAATTCACGTTCCTTAGAAAAATAAAGGCGACCATCGTTTCGCCACATTAGATTGGCGAGAGCGGTCTGACACATTACGGCAAAGTTGGCTTGTTTTCTTGAGAAAACCTCTTCGTTGTTCGGGTTGCATTTTTTGCACATAAAATGGTAAGCCGTGAGGAAAGGTAGCGAGTTCCTGAACGATAATTTTCACAAACGCAAAACGCACCCAATGTTGAAGGCAATGCAATCGAGATGAAACCATTTGTAGCAAACGCTGCATTGAAAATCAGCAATACTGAAGTCTCGCGGGCGAGAACTATTAAACACTATGAGCTCGTGAATGTATTTGGTACCAGTAACATTGAGGTTCGCTCGGAATATCTATCTGAACTTTGGTGAGCAAATGTGGATCTGATTCGACTGAAGTGGAATCCATGGGGCGAAATGAAACAAGCGTCTGAAATGCTAGAAAAATGAGTATGAAGTAACATAGTTGGATTTAGTGAATACATTGCCTGTGACCAAAAGTAGGGAATGAGTAAAATGGTATTTTTTAATATTATCCAAATAAACCTAACACGAGATACATTTTAACAATGAGTCAGCATGAACAGATAGTCGTAATGTAGGATCGGCAATACACATCTGACCGGCAACATTTATGTTATATGTCATGAAAAATACTGTTTCGATATCAGTCCCAATTTTTTATTATTTCAAAATCGGCAACTCAGTGCAAAACTGAGTTCTGGCCATCTCCAAGACCATGCGATAAGAAAACCGATGTAGAATGATCGGAAATATTTTGTACTATAAATGCACGTATGAAAGTAAATCTCGGAGTCATTGGAGTAATCCATCTGAAATCAATTGTTCGTAAAATTAAAAGTCGCCTCCTCTCATCTGACGACAACTAAGTCAGACGAGATTTATGCGTTCAATTTTCAAGTTCTGGAAGCGGGCAAATATCGGCAAAGAAAAACCAAGTGATTATTTTAAATGTTTTGTGATCCGTGCATTGTTGCTAAATGGTCGACAAAATCGTAAAGGATTGATCATTATAAATGTATGTATGTATGTATGAAAGCGCATAGCCTGATCCAGGCAAAGTGCCGTACAGTCAGAGACTGCACGTGGGCTAACATACTGTCAGATTGCTCAGGCCTAGACAGATATGAGGGGGAAATAGACATGGTAGTGAGACTCCAGCCTGTTTCAGCATGCAGCTCACCGCCAGTGGCCAATCAATTTAACACAGTGTTAGCCGCAGATAAATAATCAGAAATAGATAGAAAACGATTTGGGAACTTTGTGAAACATAGATGTAGGTGACTAGAGCAAATATAAGTGTTATCCGTCAACGATTTACAGTTTGCTTAAACATGAATGAGTCCTGCCCGAAGTATGTGATGGATAGTTGTAACGGATTAATACACTACCTTTCCAAATCTTGGTTGTGTTTATCAAAAAACAAGCCCAATCAGGACAAAGTGCCGCAGTTATAGACTACACGTAGGCTAAAATACTGACAGGGTGTCCAGACACAGAAAGCCATGAGAATGAAAATAGAAATGGCAGTGCGAATACAACGTGTTTCCGTATGCAATCCACTAACGGTCACCGATCAATTTAGCACGGCCTTAGCTATATAGCACAGAAGTACTACACAATTTTATATCCATGCATATTCAAATTCCAAAAAGTAGGCAAAATTTTTACAGGCAGAAAGAGAATGTGGCTTTGAAATCAAAGCTCAAAATATAATGGCCTGTTCTTAAAATTTTATGGCCTAGACAGAAGAATAACAAAGAGATTAGATAATTTGCACACGTGCCGTTCAATGACCATTTTGTGTTGATCCAAATACAATTGAAGCTATTGCAAAAAGCAAGAATTTATGTTTTTATACATATTCAATAAATGGACTAACGATAGCTGAGTCATATATCGTTTTTCGCAATCGGAGCACTAATATTGAAAAATAATAGAGGTTGATATAATCAGTAGAGCTGTCGATGCTGCCTGTTTTCTCATTGTGTTTGTCTAAGTATGGTATGATATGAAAGCACAAGCCTGATCCAGGAAAAGTGCCGCACAGTCAGAGACTGCACGTGGGCTAAGTACTGTCAAGCTGCCCAGGCCTAGACAGATATGAGGGGGAATAAAAAAGGTAGTGTGACTCCAGCGTGTTTCAGCAGCTCACTACCGTTGACCAATCAATTTAGCACGGTGTTAGCCGCACAGCACAGAAATGCTGCACGATTGCACACACGTGTTTGTCTAGGGTAAAATGTAAGTGATTTTCATGTATGAAATTTTTTTTCTGATACCAGTTTTGCAGACCATCACGGTTGTGCAGACGTGCAATACATCTTAACTGTATAATTTACACCGTGTTTAATGGGTAATGAATTGCAAGGACGAGCACAATACAGTCTCCGTGCTATAATAAATTTCATATGTCCAAGCAAAAGTAACATGACAGTATTTCAGTTCACGTGCAGTCTTTAACAGTACGCCAACTTGCTTAGCTTCAAACTTTGGATCTCATATATTATTAAAATGCTGGATAGGTGGGGAGAATCTATGTTGCATGTTCGCGGGATGTAGAACGCCCCAATGTCTACTAAACATTTAGTGTGTCATGTAGCAACCGTCCTCCTGAGCAAATTTGCTATTAGTGCCTAGCTGCATGCGCAAACACGCTGGAGTCTCACTGCCATTTTCCATCTCCTTTGTATCTGTATGGGCCAGGGCAACCTGATGTTAGCCCAACCCATCTGCAACCTTCGACTGTGTGGCACTTCATATGCTTGTGGTTTCATACGAGTTTCGGATTAAAAATCATTTGAAGATTCGGGCCAATGCCCCTGTAACTTTAATAGATACACGTTTTAACTCGGTCGTTCACATAAGGCTATACTGATACACGATGAACGGCCACTGTGCTCAGTTGAGTGGTTTGTAATAATTAGGCACGGATGTTCAATCATGCAATACCTATGTATTTCGCAAATAACACCGTTCTAAATTGTTTTGCCACCGGTACCGAGCCCGACGGGAAACAGGCTGCAGTCTCATCGCCTTTTTTCATTTCTTACATCTGTTTAGGTAAGTGCAAATTAGCAGTATCTAAGCCTATGTGCGGTCTAGAAAGATTCGGCATTCTGCCTGGATTAGGCTTCCGATTCCATATATCATTTATACTTTTGGTAATGTACATGGCTAAATAAGTGGATTAGCGGAGTGTTGGCGGGAAGAGGGCGCTGTGCACCAATTCGTCCATCCACAGGACTTCATGTTATGTTTTCTTCAGAGCAGTCTTTTCGCCATCACATATGCTTCAAGGCAGTGGTGGCTTGGCATCAGGAGTATCTCTCTTATGACGAACAGATGTGCAATCGTGCAGTACTACTGTGTTGTGCGGCTAACTGTGCTAAATTGATTGGCCACCGGTAGTGAGCTGCATACTGAAGCACGCTGGAGTATCACTTCCATTTTCTTTCTCAGATCTGTCTAGGCCTGGGCAACCTGACAGTCACTTCGCCCACGTGCAGTCTCTGACTGAGTGGCACTTTGCCTGGATCAGACTTGGGCTTTCATAGATACATACATATCTCTCTTATGTGGACTGTCATTGGCCGCAACATGGCCGCATATATACTTGGGCACCTGCCTGTTTTGTGATCATGGTTTATTCTCTGCTCAGTTGCGAGTTCACTATAGACCTAGTAAGGTCAAAAAAAGCAGAATGTGTCCATGCTAAATGACCTCCCTATTCTGATGGAGTTCCGGGCTAACTAGAGTTTATATTTTTCTGAAATTCCCACAGATCGTTTCGATAAGAAATTGATTGAAATACACGAGTTAAATAGTTGTGGGCTGACTTCCCATGTAACGGAACACTAGGTTTTTGTAAATTATCTTCAACTAATGTACCAACGCCAACATGCGTTTATTATTCGCTAACTAGTTGCAAGTTTCGGGACCGAAGGGGAAAGTTGGTGAAGTTTTAAGGCTAGAAAGTGGAATCCGCGGCGGCTGTCAGTGATGTCAGAAAACTGTTTCAGCTCATCAGAACCAACGACAGTAGGCGGCTAGATATCAGTGAGTTGATGGTTAGCCAGTTTTGACATGCGCATGTGCATGGAGCAATGGGCGCAACATTTTGAGGCATAGTTCAACGAGCCTTCTCCACCCAATGATTTTGTGGATACGGAAGGCTATACCGATTAGGCGGTTTCTTTCGAGGTTCCTACTCAATTGGAGATCTGCATTGTACTACGGTCCTGATATCTCGATACCTCCATTGTTAAAGGATCGTAATTGCACAAAAGTCTGCGAGTTTCAAGCGTTGTTCGCCAACATATTGGCTGAGGAATACGTTCAGATATCTTGTTAAAAATCAGTAATCCAATTTTCAGAAGGCGTTGGTGTGGTTACTGCGAAAACCATCGGGGTATCAATCTCATTTAAGTGGAACTGACACGCCTTCTCTATTGGACCTCTTACTGACGAATGAGGAGTTGATGATTGAGGAAATCTCGAGTGAAACTCCGTTAGGCAAAAGCGACCATATAGTTTTAACTTTTGACTTTGTGTGCTATGCTAACTACCTCAACCATGAGGGCTCTCAGTTACGGACGGTCACTGACTACGGCATTTTCTATGACGTTGTAGCCGCCAATAGCTTCGATTTCATGTTAGAGGACGGTCCGGATTCAGCTTGGCAAAATTTTGTTACCAAGTGGCACCAGATGCTAGAGCTTTCTTCAGTCTCAAAACCCGTCCTGCGAAAAACCACCGACACATTCATTCGGAGCAGAACTCGTAAATGGATGTGCCGCAGAAATGCCGCGTGGACTGAGTTCAAACTGACACAACTGCCAAATGATTGGGAGTGTTACAGAAAATTACGAAATCATTGCACGGGACTGGTGCGCCAGGATAAATTTGATTATCAAAGTAAACTCACCGGTCAATTCCTGGAAAACAATAAGCTCTTGTACAAATTTATCAACAATAAACGGAAGGTTCAGACTGGTATCCCTTCACTTACCACCAGTATAGGTTCCACGACGACATCAAAGGATGCGGCAAATGTTTTAAGATCACATTACATGCCGATTTTCCAAAACCCCTCTCTAATTTTCCCTATGCTTTTGACCCCATCATCTCAACCTTCTTGTATTATGTTTTCTGCCAGCAAAGTTCGAGAAAAAATCATGCAACTTCGACCCAACTCATCACCGGGTATCGACTGTATCACACCGAAAGCATTGTGCGCAGTTGCCGATCAACTTTGCGAACCGCTCGCGGCATATTTCCAAAAATTGATGGATAACTCTGAAGTCCCTACTGGTTGGAAGGAAGGTATCATCACTCCCATTTTCAAAGGTGGAAGCCGTAGTGATCCTGCCAATTACCGTCCAGTCACCCTTCTCCCAGTGTTATCCAAGGTGATGGAAGCCATTGTTGCCGATGAAATTATGGCTTTTGTGAATAGTTCCTATTTCATCGCTGCAGAACAACATGGATTTCGTAAAGGGCATTCTTGTACCACTAATTTGCTTTTAGCCAGAGACTACTGGACTAAAGCTGCTGACGAAGGTCAGGGTGTGGACGTCATTTACTTGGATTTCTCTAAGGCATTTGACCGAGTTGACCATGCGATATTGCTTACAAGCTGCAAGCATTAGGTATTCCACCCGTGTTGCTGTCCTGGGTTGCTGCATTCCTACGTTCGCGAAACCTTCGGGTGCGTGTTAGACAGACCCTTTCAGAGCCATTCCCAATTCAGTGTGGAGTACCTCAGGGGTCCGTTCTTGGCCCGCGTTTATTTTTGATATTTATCAACGACATTGGTGGGTACGTCGAATCACCATTTCTCCTTTTCGCGGATGATATCAAGATTTGGCGGGTCATCAACTCACCCAGCGATACAAGGAAACTTCAATTCGACCTGGATTCATTACACGCATGGTCTACGATCAATCGCTTACCATTCAACACTGACAAATGCCACGCATTACGCATTCGTCTTCCTGGCGACCCTGGCTATAATCTGGGTGGCAAGATGCTCGCTGTCACGATGCAAGAAAAAGATCTTGGGGTGATTATACAAAATGACTTGGGCTGCTCTGCTCAGTGTAGTAGAGCTTCAACCGTGGCAAATAGAAACGTTGGGCTTTTAAAACGTGCGTTCGGAACAATCGATCCACGTCTCTTCCCGTTTCTTCTTCAGGCGTACATCAGGCCACACTTGGAGTATGCTGTCTCCGTCTGGAACCCATGGTTGAAACGTGACCAGCACGCCCTAGAACAGCCGCAGAGACGTTCTACGAAGCTTGTCAAGGGGCTTAGCTCCGTCAGCTACGAGGAACGTCTTACAACTCTACAATTATTCTCTACAAACTATCGTCGTATCCGAGGCGATCTGATCCTTGCGTATCGGATATTGACGGAAGAAACTCACCCATGTAGGGGTATGCTTAAAATGGCCCCATACTCAGCAAATCGTGGTCATCACTTGAAGTTAGCACATCTGCACAGTAGATTGGACTGCCGCAGATACTCCTTTGCCGTCCGGATTCCTCGTGCTTGGAACGCACTACCCCTTTCGGTTATTTCTGCCCCATCCCTAATTATTTTTAAAAACGCCTTGACCTCCATTTTTATCAGACGATACACAATTCTTGATTATGCTTTTTTTACGCTTATATTCTTTGTGATACTGCACCATATCCTTCCCTTTTTCCACAGCGTTTCCCGTCCCAGCAAATGTGGATCACATTTCCCTTCGACCACTTTGCTGAACTGCTGAAACTTCTTCAGACCCAATATCCCAGTATCGGAAGTCCAAGCGCACGCAGTCTCAGCTGACCCTGTTCCGGAGGATGTGGTGGGTAGTGGTGTCCCGGGTTGACGCCCTACCTGTCCAAATGCCACAAAAATCCACTGATGGTGCAGGCTAACGCGAATGTGGCCCGCTATAAGGCCTTGGAAACTCGAACATTTTACTATTCTTTTCTTTTCGATCCACGCACAATCCACCCTGCGGCTTGTACAAGCTCCCCGCTTTTATACCGTAATAAACTATTGACTATTAAACTATTGAAACTATTGTCCTTACAATACAATTATATTTAAAGCAGAAGGAGTACAAAAGTTCCATTCAGTTCAGTTCAGTTCAGTTTGCACAGGACTGTATGTGGCTAACGAGCCAATCGAGCGTCCAGATTTCTTTCGGTGGTATGCCACAGAAGAGCGTCCACCATTTCAAACAATGTCTTCACAAAAATCCTCTGGCACCAGGGGATTTTCCTAGCGTTCTGACTGTTTGTAAAGGATCAAAACTTTTCTGTAGTTGCAAAAGGTGTTCTCTTATAATATTCCACCTGAGTTCTACACTAGATTCTAATTCACCTGGTTCCAAAATTAGATCCATTGCCTTATGTAATATCCAATGAACAACACACAGTTCCCCAAACAATGTAATCCACAAAGTCAGAAGACAGAACACGGGCACGCAGGCTTATATAATACCACCAAAACAATTACAAGGTCTTTCTAACAATTCAAACAAAGTGCGTCTGTTAAATAGTTAATAAAAAGTCACTGCGGCTCCACTGGAGGATCGGTTGGGTTCTGTGATACATTTGGGGAATCAATGCGTTTCCCAGCGAGAGTGTAAGAATCTGCAAGTAGAGAAGGAGTCAGATGTAAAATAACAAAATAAGGTTTAATACTACATTACTCCCCCTTTCGAGAGCAACTGTCCTCAGTGCTACATGCATTCGTGGATGTAGATACAGTAACCTCCTTCGCAATCTCAAGTGCAGCGCCGTCCAGTGGGTTGGGGTCAGTTACATTTGCCAGCTTTAACCGATTTGGATGAACACGGAATGATCGAGGATTGTTCGAAGAAATATTCTTGATAGTACATATAGTGTCAGATCCGATTTCGTCGACAACATATGGCCCTTGCCACTGGTGAGAGAACTTATTAGACACTCCCGGTTCTGGTGACTCACGATGAAGATAAACCATATCACCGACAATAAAAGGTGCACCGAATGCTTTCTTGTCATAATATTCCTTTTGATATCGCTGAGAAGCTTTGAGGTGTTCCCTTGCCAGACAGTGACCCTTGTTAATCCCGCGTTGCAGTTCAACAAAGAAATCGGATGAAATTCGGCCAACTGGTTCCGCCAGAGGTGTAGTGGCGTCTAACGGAAGTCTCATTTCACGACCGGTTACCATGAAGTGAGGAGACTGTTTCGTAGAAGAATGTACACTAGCGCGATAGGCTAGCAGCACCTGTGGAATGGCATCGTCCCAACTTCGAGCACAACCAGTCGATATAAATGACTTCAGGAGAGACTTTAGAGTTCGATTAGTCCGCTTCACAAGTCCGTTACCTTGGGGGTGGTAGGCAGTGGTTCTAGTCTTTTTGATGCCCAGTACAACGCATAATTCATGCATAACAGCACATTCAAAGTTAGATCCTCTGTCAGAGTGCAGTTGTTTCGGGGCACCCCAGCGTGATATCCAACGTGTGAAAATAGTTTTAGCTGTTGTGATTGCATCTATTCGTTTAACCGGAACTGCTTCGCACCATTTGGTAAAGTGGTCGACCAGTACAATGATATATTTATTTCCTTGTATCGTCTCGGGTAGTGGGCCAACAGCATCGACACATACCAATTCATTCGGGTATCCTGTAAGTAACCCTTGAAGTGGTGCAACATGACGTTTGTTTGGATTCTTGATTTGTGCACATAGCTGGCAAGCTTCACAAAAATTGCGTATGTCTCTTCTCTGATGAGGCCACCAATATCTACTTCTAACTGCCGCCTCAAGTTTGTTCTGACCGGCATGACCTAATGATGAAAGAAGTTTATCAAGTAACGTAAATATGTAGCTTTCGGGAACTACTAGCAGTTGAGTGTAGGCTGCACCATTTTGGATGTACATAACTTCATCGACCATGCGTAGCGAATTCCAAAGAGACCATAAGCAACGAGCTTCCCAACTGCAACCTGCCATCTCACTTGTACTAGGCTTTTCCCCCAAAACACTCAAGCGGTTGTACAGCAACTGAATGTTTTTATCATTTTTTTGAACATCAATCCAAGAAGAGCGGTTATCTGATTCGATGGTAACGGATAAGGTATAAGAAGTTAAACACGACGGGCATGAACCGTGATCACGGAGTGGTCGGCGGGATAAAGCATCTGCGTTGAGGTGCCGTTTTCCGGGCCGGTATACGCAGGTAAAATCAAACTGCTGTAGGGATTCCTGCCATCGGGCAATTTGTCCCTCCGGGTCTTTGAAATTTTGGAGCCATTGTAATGAGGCATGATCAGTACGAACAACGAATTTGCGTCCGAGTAGATAGTGCCGGAAGTACTTAGTGAAATAGACTAAGGCCAGCATTTCCTTTCTAGTGGTACAATAGTTTCGCTCAGATTTATTGAGACATCGGCTGGCATATGCAATCACGTGTTCTAGATTATTGCTGTCATTTTGCGACAGGACACATCCGATTGAATTATCACTGGCATCTGTATCCAATATAAAGACACCGCCATTCAAACCAACATCAGGAAAACACAAAATAGGAGCAGAACACAGGGAGATTTTCAATTCGTTAAATGATTTATCGCACTCACTAGACCATTCAAATTGTTTTCCCCTTTTGGTGAGTTCATTCATTGGCTGAGAGATATAAGAAAATTGAGGAACAAATCTACGATAGTATGAAGCCAGACCGAGAAAACTGCGTACTTCTTCCACATTTTTCGGTGTCGGCCATTCTTTTACCTGTTGTGTTTTTTCGGGATCACTGGAGACACCACGATGCGAAATTATATGCCCCAGGTATTTCACGTTCGATTTCATGATTTCACATTTCGACGGGTTGACTTTGAGTCCCACGCTTGTGAGTCGGGGAAACACCTCTGTGAGATTAGATAAATGTTCTTCTGTGGATTGACCATGAATGATTATATCGTCCAAGTAAACCAAACACCTATTAGGGATCATGTCATCGAATATAGAGTGCATCAACCTCTGAAACGTTGCAGGTGCATTGCACAATCCAAAAGGCATGGTTTCGAACTCAAACAAACCAAATGGGACCGAAAATGCTGTCTTGGGGCGGTCTTCAGGTGCCACCTCAACCTGCCAATATCCGGATGCTAAATCGAGGGTCGAGAATTACTTTGATCCAGCTAACGCATCCAACGTATCGTCTATACGAGGTAACGGGAATGAATCCTTTTTGGTAGCTGCATTTAAACGTCTATAATCCACACATATCCTGAGCGAACCATTTTTCTTTTTTACAAGCACAATAGGTGAAGACCAGGGTGAGTTAGAGGGTCTTATTATGTTCTTTTCTAGCATGTCTGACAACAACGTACGCAGCTCCTCTTGATAATGAAGTGGAACACGCCGAGGTGGCTGTTTAACTGGACTTTGGTCACCGGTATCGATATTGTGGTGAAGTACGTTGGTTCTACCCAGGGCGTGTCTATCTGATGCAAAAACAGCCTCATTAGCATCTAATAGATTTTGCAGTTTATCCTTTACGGTGGCCGGAAGATGATCAGTCGCTACCGGAACATGCGCTTTTGTCACGATATTTACCGACGGGGGGTACAGCATTCGTGGTTTGCTTCCAGGGGTACGCGTATATTACCAAACCAAACACAACGATTGCTGATATCTAAGAGAGCTCCAGTTTTTGTTAAAAAATCATATCCCAAAATAACATCAAACGGTAAATCTCGGACGACAACAAAACGGTGTTGATGTAATAAAACCGATATCTCTAGGTCCGCGACTATTACACCTTCTGTGACAAGGCTACCGCCATTAACCGCCATTAACCGTTCAGGGCTTCCTGGAACCACATTTGCAGTAACTTTATCCACCAATTTTTTATTCAACAAACTGCACATAGACCCAGAATCCAGCAAGCACACATGATCTTTGTGCATAAGCCTCAACTTTATGAATGGCAAATGTTTATCAAAATTATAATGTACGGTAGATGCGATGAACGGGAAAGGGGACTCACGTGAAGACAATCGGCGGGGTGCTCTGCAGAAACGAGAAAGATGCCCCTGTTTACCGCAGTTGTAGCATAGACGTGTATCTGGTCTATAGTTAGTGTTAGCGAAACCAGCGTTTCTCTGAATATTTTGTTTGCTATCAGGTGCAGGTTTCCTTTCCCAAGCTCCGAAACTGGATAATAAAGGTTGCTCTTCC
>JACCGJ010001893.1:0-16803 GCA_013407085.1 Atriophallophorus winterbourni | reverse complement strand
TCTAGGGACAGTACGGTTTTACCACATGTATTTGAAAATTTCGAGCGGTTGCCGACTATTGAATATCTAGATACTCCCCCTACTCTTGATGAGCTCAATAGAGCAATCGACCGCTTAGCGAATGGGAAAGCCCCTGGTGACGACGGAATTCCACCTGAGCTCATCAAATGCGGTAGAGCAGCATTATTACAGCCTTTTCACCATTTGATTCTTCAGTGCTGGCAGGAAGGGGGTGTCCCACAAAAGATGCGAGACACAAAGATCATCACGCTATTTAAGAATAAGGGTGACAGAGGCGACTGCAACAATTACAGAGGAATATCCCTTCTGAATGTTGTAGGCAAATTGTTTGCTAATGTCTTACAGATCCGGCTGCAAGTTTTAGCTGATAGAATTTACTCCGAATCTCAATGTGGCTTCCGCAAGGGAGGATCAACCGTTGACATGATCTTCTCCCTGAGACCTTCAGAAAAGTGTCGGGAACAGCGTATGCCATTATACGCTGTTTTTATTGATTTAACTAAGGCAGTCGACTACGTCAGCAGGGAGGGTCTCTTCAAAATGCTCGATCTGATAGGCTGCCCCCCAAGGCTGCTGAGACTCGTTATTTCGTTCCACTCAGGCATGAAAGGCTCAGTCCATTTTAACGGTTGCATTTCAGAAGCATTTGAAATTCGCCGAGGCGTCAAACAAGGGTGTGTTCTTGCTCCCACGCTGTTCGGCATTTTCTTTGCTCTGCTTCTGAAGCACGCTTTAAAGATGAGAACAGAAGGCATTTACATACGCACGCGAAGTGATGGCAAGCTTTTCAACCTGAACCGGTTGAGAGCACAAACCAAAGTACGAGATGTGATAATCCGTAACCTGTTGTTTGCCGACGATGCAGCCTTTATTGCTCACTCCCAAGAGAACCTACAGTCGCTAATGGACTGTTTTTCGTCGGCATGCAAAGACTTTGGTCTAACAATCAGAATGAGCAAGACCAAAGTCCTTTGTCAAGGGACTGTATCGCCGCCAATCATCACTGTTGAAAACTGTCAGCTCGAACCAGTACATCATTTCACATATCTTGGTTCAACCATTGCGGGCAACCTCTCGCTAGACACGGAGATTGATAAGCGGATTGGCAGAGCAGCTGTCATTTTGTCCCGATTGAACTCTCGTGTTTGGGGTCACCGCAAGCTGACTGTGAAGACAAAGATGATGGTATACAGCTGTGCCGTACTAATGCGTTCTATACGCAGTGAACCCTGGGCCCACCCACGAAACACGACGGAAGCTGAAATGCCTCCAGCTACAAGCATCCGATCTATCTGAACATATCGTGGTGACAGAGTGACTAACGCTGAAGTGTTTTCAAAAGCTGGTCTACAGAGCATGTTCACCCTATTACGTCAGCGCCGCCTGCGGTGGCTTGGTCATGTCTATAGAATGGAAAATGGTCGTATTCCGAAATATCTACTCTACGGTGAGTTGCAATTAGGAAGTCGACCATTGGGCAGACCGCACTTGCGGTACAAAGATGTTTGCAAAAGAGATATGAAATCTCTTGACATTGACCCCGCAAGCTGGGAAGAACTTGCTCTTGACCGCTCACTTTGGAGGCATTGTGTAAAGCGTCGACTGCAAGCCGGGGAGGAGCAAATACAACTCCTGGCTGCTGAACGCAGATCACGCCGCCGGCGTGCAACTGATGCATTACAACAGAGTTCTGACGATCGTTGCAAGCGCTGCGGGAGAGATTGTTCCTCCCGAATCGGACTGTTTAGTCATTCAAAAAGTTGCAAAACATGAAATTCATGCGATGTGATGTACATCCATGGTCGCCATCGACCGACGGAGGCCAACAACCAATATGTATACAGTTTGTTCCCTTGGCATTATGCGTGTTACAATTCTTAATGACTTGCTCGCCTCGGTCTTATTACAGAAAAACGCCTCAAAAAGTGACACCTGCGGATATATCGATAAGTGATTTCATTAATACATTAAAGGTGAAACCCGGCGATTTTGCGCCTCTGGTATATTTCCAGTAATGAATTATCTTAGATAAGCCGAAGTGAGGTAATGCAAGATCTAAATATTTCAAATGAATAATATTTGCGCTTCTGATGCAGTTCAACTGAGCAGAAGTTTGGATCGTTTAGGGCATATTTCCCAATTCCCGTATAATTGTACTTAAAACATTTTTCATTGAATACCGAGGTGTTAGCACACACACACCAGTGAATCACACTGGTTAATTAACCCATTTAGATACTTTAAATTTATTCCAAATTTTAATGACACTGTCTTCACTAACGTCTGTAATGTTTGCAATGTTTGTAACATTGCGAAAACTGTTGGATTGTCCTCCACCTCACGAGCTCAAAATTATGGCTAGTTCGGTTGAGCAGCATTTTTTAGTAAGGCGCCGCTTCAATGATGGTTATATTTCATTTCGTTAGTTGAACTTTTAAATGTTCAACATTTTGAAATGGCAAAACAAATTTGAGAGTAAAGAAAGTGTATACTTGCCCAAATCTGTCTGTTTCATTCCAATGTTGGTTCAACGTATCATTGTAACTCTAGCACAAATTATACAACCGTTATTGAACTTGAAGTTTCAAAGGGATATCTTTGGACAACCCATTCAACTACTTTTCGTCGCGTTTCATATTTTTGAAGAATACATTTACCCGCTGGGTTAAGTAGTTTTGATTGGTACCAAGATTTGCACGAATTTACCATTTTTTTATAAATAAAAACAAGTTTTCACTCAAAAATCAGTGGTATTTAATCATGGTTGATTGAAAGTAGCTGTAACCGTAAGTTTTTTAAGTTTGTTTGAATGAAAATCATTATTAAAACGTTTACACTTCTCAACAAACTTCAAATGCAAACACGAAAACTCTTGTCTGACTAACATAGTAATCACAAGAACTGAATTGTTCTAGTGTTTCGAGAAACTCGAAATCTGTTCTGAGCGACGGGACCAATAAATGTTAGACATTTAAATAACATTAATGTTTATCTTTATTTTAGGTCTGCATAATAACTCCCATAATTTCTCTACTTGTTAATTAAAAGAAAGCCAAGTTATTACCTCATTTGTATTCTTTGCATTAGACCCATGATGTTTCGACTTGCTACTAGAATGCAATTATTCACGGAACTGGTTTCGGTTAAAAAATCTCCACAAGGTATTTTTATACAGTCATTTCTCATATTAAATATTATGAGCTCAATCTAACCATTCGGAATATTGAAGTGCAATTTATGGAAATGTTTATTATCTCCAAACAATTGTCAATAAAAATTAAAAACCCGCGCTTTGGAAGGATTAAGTAACATTTATGGATTGATGTTGAAGTTTTCAAAAAAATCCACATGGAAAAGTATGTTTTTTATGTTTGACAATAATCTAACAATATTTTGATATTTTTTACCATCCGACCCGATGTACATTTTTGTGGGTCTTGTAAAGCATAGCTTTTTACCTGCATATAATCTATGAATAAATCTATGAATAAGAGACACCGGCAGTCCCCAATCGTCCTTGAAAAAGTTAAGTAACATTTGGAAAACCAGCACGCAGCATTGTAACATTTTGTGTGCATCAATTACGAGCATAATGTCATTTAATTTTTACAATAATACATAATTTAATTATTTTTGTTCATATATATTGAAACCACATTATTTAACCATCATTTATAAGCGCTTTGTGTTTCGATACTTTATTACTTTGTGCACATTTATTTTAACTATCTTGTTTGATTGAAGAACACTTGTATCTTTTATGCGCCTCGAGCGCTTGGCCAGGAATCACTTTGTGATTCTGTATTTGAACATCGTGGTTCTGTGTAAGAACCCTATATAACAGTGGCATACAAAAATTAACTTTGTTTAACACTTGTATCTGTTATTTTAAACTGGAATCAGTTTATCCTAACAAAATTTTGATTACTGATTAACTTGTTTGTAAAATGATGAAAACATGCCTGGTGCATGCTACGTCTGTAAAAATTGTGGAACTAAACCAAACGCAGATCTACCTGCTTGAACAAGTGTCCAGCAAAGCAACCTGGATGATAGGATGCTGAGCTTGGAGATCAGCATACAAACGTTCAAGGCATCGGTAGAGACTCTGGTCACCGTTCAGAATACTCAGTTTGCCCTTATACGTTTCGATAAATCGGAAACCACTGACTGTACTTCCAGTTAGATGTAAGCTGCATCTCTGTAGATCATTCAACAAGAAAGGTTAACCTGTTGCAAATGTGCTGGACAGTCTTGAAGAGCGTCCTTTTCATCAAGACGCCATCTTTACAAATGAAACTGTTAAAGGCCTGTCTGCCCAAAACTTCCCTAGTCCGAATAAAGATACGGAGCCAAAGCGACATGCTCATCTGAAGGTTCAGCGAAAACCCTAATGTTCAAAATCAAAAGTCACGGTGCAAAATATTTCTAAAGTGGACACAATCGGTATCTGATCCAAGGCAGTTGAAACGTCTCGCAACCAGCGATAACGACAGGCACACCATGCATATTCACTCCATGGACTAAGCGTGATTTGCACCAACGTAAAGGAAACGAGTGTCATTTAACTAAACGACAGGCTAAAACACTATAAATAAGAATGGAGAAAGTTGTACAGCAGCATAGACTTAGAACCAGTTGAAACATTATCATTGGTACGATAAAACTGTAAACCTACTTCATCGAATCTAGACCAGCCAATACTGCCTAAAATTACGGTCAGTTCTGAGATGGATCTAGAAAATATCTTACTGCCCGCTTTTGTCCCGCGTAAGAAGGGTTCGGAGACCACTGTATGGATATTCGCTGATGTGGCATAGTTGTAACGGTCCAGAAACCTTTAGCAACAAGATTTCACGAAGCAGAGGGATGATCGAAGTTGAATCGTTTTGGGAGTCCAAGATGCTGATAAAGCAAATGATAAGCTGTGCAGCCCAAATACGATCAGCTACAATGGAGATTCCTTAGTCATATACTTGGCTTGCATGATGTAGCTGTGACGGACATGTTTCGCATCCTCAAATCTACGCATTATAAGGGCATCGGTCCTAAACCCCTTTAAAATAATGTTTTTGCGTAAATATATTTAGGGCACTGTCAAAACTCTTTGGGAAAATGGTCAAAGACTAGACTAGACTAAGCGCATTGTAAATTAATATTGGACAGTTAGATGCAACATAACGTCCAATAGAAGGTAAAGTAAATCAGTAGTAAACGTGTCAGAGACAAATGCAGCCGGCACTATAGATCACTGTATTACAACAGTACAACATCAAAACGATCAGACATCCTTGCAAACAAAAGACCTTAAAATGCATACTCTGGAAGAATCGGCCTAACAGATATACTGCACTCCGCTAACCCTCTTTCTCACACCCGTCCGTGTTGAGAAAGTATACTATAAAATGCCTCTACACCAACGCACAATGTCTCGGAAACAAAATCGGAGAAATGCGAACACTTTCTTCAAAATGTCTACCAGACATCATCGCCGTGAAGGAAACGTGGTTACGGACTCACCAAACATATAGTGAACTAGAATTAACCTGCATGCCACTTATTCGCCATGACCGTGAAACAAGAGGAGTACCAGTGTACAATACACGAAACCTTCTGTACCGTGAGATTACGGATCCAGACATCTTATTAGGACATACACTCTGGTGCTTAGTCCGATTAGCTAACGGCAAAGACTGTGTTTTGGGAGTAGTATATCGCATACCAACTGCACGGGAAACTTACAATCTGCCCCTACTAGAAGGTTCACCTGTTGCAAATGTGCCGGAGAGTCTTGAAGAGCCACCTTTACAAATGCGACTGTTAAAGGCCTGTCTGCCTCAAACTGCCCTGGTTTTAATTATGAGTGACTTCAATTTACCGAATCTGCAGAGCAGTACCATTTACCCAGAACATTCCCTCGAAAGCGCTTTCAGTGAGTTGTTAAACGATATTCCTCCTTATAACCATATTGCAAGTAATACCCGATACCGCGGAACCGATGTACCTTCACTCTTGGATCTCGTTCTGACAAGCAATGAACACGACATTGATGACCTTGCTCACGAAAGTCTACTGGGACTAAGTGATCACCTCGTCATCCAGTTTGACTATCTGTTTGAAGCTGTAAGAACAAATGATGCCCGTAAAACAGTTAGACAGATCAACATTATAGCGTTGAGTGATGCTCTTAGAAACGCGATTAACTGCCATCCGAAAACCAGTAACGTAAATGAATTTTGGGTATGGCTAATATCTAATCTTAAGAATTCAATCGAAGTGAGCTCTGACTTTGTCATCAGAAACTCAGAAAAAACCTCGAATTTAAACTAAGAAGCCGCATTCGTATGTGGTTAAATGTTGAAATATTGCTCGGCGACACCATCCGCAAAACCCATAATCAGAGACCTGGGAAACATTCCGTTTACTGCGGAACAAATTAAACAAATTTGTCATCCAAGGCAAGTTGTACTTCCAGTAAGAGATATCACGCATGATGGAGTCAACCCCAAAATACTTTATCGTATGGTTAAAGAATTACATAAATTAAAACCTGAAGTTGCGTCCGTAATCACGTTAGCTGGATCAAAAACAACTGCATCAGAAAATGGTGAAGCTTTAGCAACGTTTCATTCATTAGTATTCATCCCAAATCAAACCATTTCAACCACGGTTGCCACGAGAGAAATAAATCTCACCTCAAAACGCGTCCTTCAAGCATTTTTTAATCTAAAATAGGAAAGTCTCCTGGGGCCGACGGAATAACCCCGCTAATATTGAAGCAATGTGCGAATTTGCTTTACAAACCACTCACGTACCTGTCCAAACAAATACTGGCAAATGGAGTGATTCATACAGATTGAAAACGCGGAATAGTTTCTCCTATTTATAAAGGTGGAAATCGCTCGGATGTTTGTAATTACCAATCCGTTACTCTGTTAATTGGTATTTCCAAATTACTTGAGCGTCTCATTGTTGACAATCTAATGAAACATTTTCAAAATAATCAGTTGCTTTCGCGAGAACAGCATGGAATTAGACGGAATTACTTCTGTTTATCTAATTTACTGATAACGCTGGACTATTGGACACAAACGGTAGATAAAGGGCAAGCAATACACGATTGGTACCTTAATATCTCCAAAGCATTTGATTGTTTTAACCATACCTACTACTTCAAAAGTTTGATAGTCTTGGTATCACCGGAAATTTGTTGAATAGGCTAAATGGCTACCTAACAAATCGAATTACCCTGGTATGTGTTGAAGGTGCATTATAAAAACCAATCGCAGCAACTAGCGGAGTTCCCCAAGGTTAAGTCCTTGAACCGATCCTTTTTCTGATGTATGTAAATGAAATACCGGAAATTGTTTTGTGTAACATTTCTTTATTTGCGAACGATATAACAATATGGCGTTGGATTTGTGGCCCAAACGACTGGCTGCTATTACAAAACGATCTTGATACGCATCACAACTATTTATTAATGAACAAACTACCGTTTAACTTCAACAAATGCCGGTTCGTGGATGTGAGGAATCGAGTAGAGTTCACATACTACATAGATTCGCTTATCCTTGAAAATCGCAGTGAAGAAAATTATTTCGTGACTGGATATGCTCCAGTTTAAATACCTCACTTCAAACGAACACTGCCTTTACAAAGCAACACGGGTCCCAATTCTACTCAAACGGGTATTCGTGAAATTTTCGCCCATGATATTCTCAAGGATCATGAATACATACTTGAGACCAGTCATGGAATACGGTGTGCAGTCACTCAAGAAGGATGTTGAACTTATGCAGCGTATCTACACCGCTCAACAAAACTAGTTCTCAACATCCGAAACAAACCTTATAAAGAAAGGATAGCTCACCTGAATCTTCTCGACTTTCCCTATCGACAATTCAGAGGAGATCTTATCCTAATTTACAAAATATTCCATGCCCCAAACCATCCCTTACACGATTTATTCACGTGAAGAGATACGAGAAATTATATGACCCATGAATATATGCTGGTGGTACCCCATTCCCGCCTGAACTGTTTAAGGTATTTTTATTCTGTCCGCGTCTGTTTTACTCGAAAAAACTTACCTTCTGCTTTTGAGTGCTCTGCTAGCTTGCATGACTTTGAAAAGAAATTAGAAGAATTTGTATTGATTCATTCGTTTTCCGACTATTCATATACAACCTAATCGAATTGCTCATCTTGTTTTATAAACTTGCATTTCAATTGTTACCACCCTATGGTTATTGTTAAGCTTATTGCTTTAGAGACCATTAAAAACCTTGAATTACTTTGAAAATTTTCGAATTCGATTACGATGGACAAGTTGTGCTTGTATGCCACTGTTGGAAAAGGCTGGTACGACCAACCTGTTCAATCACATGAACCCACACTCATGTAGACAGAGTTTAAACCCATGACCATGAAGGAAAAAGCTCATTTGCATGTATGTGACCGGTCGTGGGGTGTGTGATGGAAATGTATGCAAATAAGCTTTTTCCTTGATTACGATGTATTAATTTTAATGTGATTGAGCAGCGCATTTATAGTTTTCATACTTACAGTATCTTTCAAATCGATATGAAAACAACTTAAAATAATCGCAGATGATATAAAACATGTAACTCCCAACCTAATTTATTATCTGGAATAATCGATTGTATACCAGGGGTAACATTTTGATTTTGTATGCACACAGATTTAACTATGTAATATATTAAGGTTTCGAGCAACTTAAAAACTGAAATAAACTTCGTCGCTAAGTTACATGAAGTACCAAAAGTTATTTTGTTTTGCGTGGATAAATCAGTTCGAAATGATCCAATACACATACACGATAATCACGAATATTCTGATATAGTATTCAGCAATAAGTTTAAACTGTACGTCGTTGCGATTGAGGCCAGCATGACAGTCAATCTATGGTAAACGAAAATGAGTGAACATTACACTAGCAGCCGGTTAGTGTCTAACAATGAAGCAATTGATTAATCTATTGGCCTATTGAAGGGATCTGGAGATTAATATGATGACTCCCATTATCAGCTCGTTAAGGTCAATCAACTGCCGAGTGGACGACATGGGCAAGAAATGAACCAGAATGACCAAAAATCACAAGATGACCGGAAAAGTGTTAATAAGTGGCCACAAAGACGTCAACGGTCATTCATTGACCTGAGATGACCTGATGACCTTTTTGCATAATGAACCGGAAATCGGCCGATAATCCGGAGCAGGTGCGAACGTCATATGATGTGTGCAAGCAGTTCTTGTTCAAACCAACGTAATAAAAGTTTTGTCAGAAATGTGTGGGCTTCTTACTGACAACACTATGTATCTGCCTATCTTTCTATCAGCTGTATGTAAATATTTTGCATGGTGAAAAAGACGCTAGGCTCACAAGGAAAGCCTAAGGAATTCTTTGTAGCTAGGTTAGTGCGCGTAGTTTGCTAACCAGCTCACTAGATTACCTCAATTCTTATTTTGGTAGTGATAATCATATGCATAATAATTAGATACCTTTACAGTATTTACCAGTTAATGAGATATATTTCAGAAAATGTTTACCTCGGGAGGCTCAGTGTGTTAAAAGTTAACAAAATTCCTAAAACCGACATGGTAACTCTAATCAATAGCAAAACAACATCTTTCATACTAAACCGTTGCCTCTCTGCTAGCACCGTAGGTAGTCGCTGAAACAGTTGGAATTATACCCGTTGCGAAGAAGACTACACAACATTCCCCCTATAGCATGGTCTTTCCAAGTTATACTAATCAAGGAGAGCGTAGTTCTTGATCGGCTGTTGACTTGGCGATATTATCTTCGATGATGCTTCCCACCCGCTGCATGACAATCTCCTGAAATGACAAATATTTTTTAAAATTTTTATAAAGATACCTCTTGAGGCCTTCCAACAAGTCTTCACATCGAAGATTCTTTATTTAATTTGCTTCGAGAAACATTTTTCAAAATGAAATGCTGATTAAAAATTACGGTTAATTTGATCGGGTTGATGATGTATGTGTAGTTTCTGTGAAAATTTGTGTGCGTATCTTGTACTAATTTCGTCATGTTGTTCCACCATTAGTCTTAAGATAAAATTCGGAGCATATTCGAATAGAGCTATTATTTTTATCTATCTATCTATCTATCTATCTATCTATCTATCTATCTATCTATCTATCTATCTATCTATCTATCCATCTATCTATCTATCTATCTATCTATCCATCCATCAATCTATCTATCTATCTATCAATTCATTTGCCTATCTATCTATCTATCTATCTAGCCATCTATCTATCTATCTATCTATCCATCCATCATCTATCTATCTAGCAATTTTTATTTGCCATCTATCTCGGTTCTACACATGACTAAGGAAATTTTTGTAGTTTTCACTTTTTTGAAAATGTATACATGTATACATAATTTAACCGTACGATTAAATATTTACTTCAAGTTTCTACGTTGCTTTATCCACGAATATATGGCGAGCGGTTAGAAAATCGTCGACAAAAACACCTCCAAGAGCACACTACCAAACCCGAAAATGACATCACGGAAAACCACAAAAATCTAATCCAATTCGATCGTTCCTCCGATATTTCGACTAAAACTTTGGGCACGGTACGGGGCCTGCACTTCTACGTCGAACTTTGGTTGAGGAAGGCATGATTGAATTCGACCCGGGATATCATGAGCAAAATCAATGGTCTCTATGGTGGAAGGGCTTTCGATTCAGAGACGATGAAATAGAAGCGGTGGGTTATAGATCGTTTATTATACAAACTTTGAAGCAGGTTTCGTGAAACAATTTAAAATGAAAAGCTTGAATATGACGTGTGGAATCGCATATAGATTTCCTGGTAGTATTTTCATTCCAGAACGTTGTGGTTGCAGATTGGATACGCAATAATCAAATTTCTAATATAAAATAATTAAATTGTTATTTGTCAGAAATTAACGTGAATTAATGGCATTGCGCCCGTTATATGCAAGCTCGAAATTGCATTCTTGGTGGAAAAAAGAGCAACAGTGTTTGTTCTGCTTGATTAAAAGTAACTAAATAGAGTGCATCAATTCAATTCAATTTAATTTAATGGTCTAAAAAGCACATAGCTTTACAAAATCCACAGAATAATATGGGAATTACGAATAACATAGGTAGTCAAAACGGGATTTGTTTGCTTACTGAGCAGTTCAGGAATCACGTAAAAATCCATAGGGCAGAAACTGTTTTCAATCGGTGGGATGGCACATTTAAATCCATTGGGTCAAGATGTATAGCTTACCTGGGTTCAAAGTTAAAAGCTTTTATGGTTAGAATATATAGGTTCAATGTTTGGATTGCTCGACATGAAATTGTCCATGTTCGATTTGAATATATCCAATTTGGTTGAATGTGCAACATTACAGGGTAGGAAGTTCCAGGTAAAACATACACGTACAGAATAAAAATACTTTTGACAGTTCAGTCTGGAGTCGGGAATAAGTACTGTGTAGTCATGAATCCTGCTGGTTCGGGATGGTAGTCGTGTGAATAGTTTATTCAAATGATGGTTGAGGTATGCAATATATTGAACATAAGAATCAAATCACCTCTAAGACGGCAGTAACAAGAGATTGAGACTTGTAATAAGATCTTCGTATTGTTTGTGCTTTAAATCACGTACGATCTTGGTGGTCCGATGATATATTCTCTGTATGAGGCTGATGCCCTTCTGTAGTCAGGGTGACCAAGCCTGAACGGCATATTCAATGGTTGGCCTCAAGTACGTATTAATTATCCGATGAACAGTTTGCTTCGTGAGACTCTCGAACACGCGTTTTAGCAGAAGCAGTACTCTATGGCATACCTCCATTTACGATTGGATTTCATAGATGTCTGAATCAAAACGAAACAACTGTTCTACGACTTTTAACCGGTACTTTTGTGGTCATATATTTGGGCTTGTAGCTTAACCTAATATTAATGTTTCAAAGGACAGGGAACAACCAGAAAAAGGCTGTGTTAGTTAGGTGCATGGGAAGCGTGCACTCATAAACTGGATCCGTACCAGTGCCTAGAGTATGGAAGTTAAATTCACTTTATTATAGATAGAAGTATCAGAACTTCACTTTATAAATATTTAAGTCCAACCCAAACCCGTCCTTTAGTATTTAACTTTTTCATGGTTATGTGGCAGTTAAGCATCAGGTACGTGCTACCGGTGTAATGCTGTCTCTAATTATGATGATGACTTTATATCAAAATAAAAATGAATGCAACGTGACGTCAGAAATAAAATTCAAATGATGTTTGCTTGCTTACTCTTAAACAGCTCTCTTCAACTCAACGTGTGAATCACCATCCCACCCCAATCGGGAGCCAAGGTGATATAACAAAGAAGGATGGATTGCTCAGGGCGCTGCGAAACATGTGTGCGATTTATCCTAAATGTGCCAGTTTGATGCGAATACCGGTAACATTTAATTTGCCAAGGCAAGTTCACTCGATTTGATTCTAAATTCGCATACAAGAGTTAATAAATATTTGTTTGTAGTTAGTTATCGTAAATGAATAGTATGTGGCG
Source organism: Atriophallophorus winterbourni (assembly GCA_013407085.1). NCBI lineage: Eukaryota > Metazoa > Platyhelminthes > Trematoda > Plagiorchiida > Microphallidae > Atriophallophorus > Atriophallophorus winterbourni. The sequence continues at coordinate 4,200 of JACCGJ010001893.1, read as the reverse complement.
TTCGCAAGGCAGGACAGAAGCACACGAATGCTGCATAAATATTCCAAACAGTTGCCGGTGCTGCATTGCACCAATATTGTGGCTCAGCTGAGTTCCCACATAAAATTGAAATGTCAATTTGCGAAGTAGGATTTATCCTCGAATTCACAAAGCGAATAATCTTCTCTGCATAGCTAATATAATTGATCGCCTCATGTCCTGCTTTTGTTACACCATTTAGACCATATTACAAAATAATTTATTGTCCTTTATATTAACTCTTGCCATCAGATATTTAGTATTTTTCGCACAAACATGTTGCGTCCCCAAAACGTCACACCGTTTTTCTTCTAAATGCGTCAATGAAACATCATTGAATTTCACCTACGGTTGTTCAGATGCTTTTCTCCTCAAACAGAACGGTTCGTAACCTTCCAAATAATGAGAAACTCACTTGATCTGCGAGACAAACTTTTCTTATATCACCTTAGACTAATTCAAATAATGTAAAAATCTTAACATCATTACATACCCCACAATAGGTTTCGTACCGGGAATTACGATCAAGATCCGTATGACTTGAAACGGTGGAGAATTAGTAAACAAGTTGTGAACCTGTGACCACACCATTGGATAAGGCTGGCACATGTAACCTCTACATTCTCTAAAAACACACCATGCACTCACCTGACCAATCATAAGCTGGTTAAGAACTGCACAGTCCATGGTGGGTTCTGCGCTCGTTAAGAGGGACAGGCGCGTTCAATATCAACTGACGCACCACCACCCCTACGTGCCGTATAATCCCTTAATTGTTTTAGTCTTGGCAGGTGTGAATGACATCTGCTGACCGATTAGCTCGGTGCGCGCCCTAGGGGTCACGCATGTTAATGTTTAGCCGCTGCAGAACCGGACGCCAGATTGTGGAGATATAAGCCCCATCCACCTTATTGACTGTATTCTTACCGGCCTTTGTTATCTCAACCGCCTCAGCGTGAAGTCATTCAATGTATGGTTTTATTCCCCGCCTTATCACTTTGAATGTGGTGAAATCCATGGTTTTGAACAAATGATCAATATTTACATTCTTTTCCATTACACCTGTCCCCACATGCATGTGGTTGAACAGGTTTATTGTAGCAATGTTATTAAACAGTGGCTTGGAATTGCATGCTTCATTTCTCAACTCGTTTCACTAATTCTAAAGCTAATCGTGCTGGCCGTACCTAATTGATGCAAGCAGCATGAACACGATCGTGGGTGTGTTTGCGTGTGTGATAGAAGTGTATGTAAATGCGGATTTTTTTATTCAAACTCGTGGTTGTATCACATCCAAATGTGTTTTGGCCCGTGTGTTTGAGTGGCTTAATCGCTCTAACAGTGGCAAACAAGTCCAAAATTTGTCTAACATTTCTTCACTGTTTCAAGGCATGCGGATGAGAGCGAACAAAAGAAAAGCGATTGTTGCGTGTGTGTGATAGAAAAACGATCAACAATCAAAACAATAGAATATATATAAGCACCTTGAGTGCTTGACCAGGAATCACTTTGCCATTCTGTATTTGAACACCGGGAATAGTTGTAAGAACCCTATGCATCACTGGCATACAAGTATACCTTTGATAACCACTTTGCCACTCTTGCAAGGCTCATTGAACCTGATATTACTGTCTCCACCTGGTGGCGGCAAATAGCCAGAAACCGGTTGTGATGTTTACGTGAAGGGGATGTGAGTATCGTAGTATATTAATACAATATTTTATTTAAAATACTGCGTTATTTGAACTACATATCTATTGTTTCTAAATGTGATTAAACCGGTTGTCTGTACCAATCTGATGCAATAGTGACTACAAATTTCGAGCCTTTTTTCAAATGTTTAAATTATTTCCTATTATACTTCTGTTCATTATTTGTTTGCATTGATAAATAGAGTTTGTTTTCTGTGTTTAAAATTTACAAAAAATTAAACGCCTTTTTATTGCACTTTTTTGTTGAACAATAATGTCGAGTAAGCTGTTATAATATTTCGTCCCCCAAATAATCTGCTAATCCAAATGCAATAACACTATAATCCCTCAACAAGTCTGAAATTGTTTTGTCTGAAAATTGTTTATTCATTTTCCGTCGAGAGAATTGAGTAGAGTTGCAGAAGGTTTTATCTCAGTCCAACCCATTCTCCTCTGACGTGGTCAAAACGACAACGCATCATTCATGTAAACAAGCATTAAACTAACATATTTGATCTTTGCTTATAAGAAAGGGAAAACTATTCGTTCGGTTCTGATGCACCTCAAGGATAAGACACCTTTATCTAGCGTTACCAACAGCATCTACACAATCAACTGTAAAAAATTTTCGGGTGTTTACATAGGGCAGGCTTCCAGGGAAATTCACACTAGAATCGAAGAACACCGAAAGCGTGTTCAGAGAGAGCCCCGGGATGCGAGGGAATATCAATCCCTTATTCGTGATTTCTCCTTTGGGGAGCACGTTTTAAATACGGGCCACAGCGTCGATCTAGACAATGAGGAAGTATTGAGACGCGGTATTAAAATGTATAGCGAACGCCTACATGCGCAGGCGTCGAAATTGCCAAGGCTGGTCAATAAGGTGGATGGGTCAGAAATCTCCACAATCTGGCGCTCGGCACTGATGCGAAAGTAAATGGTTTTTATTCACCTTCTACCTACTAGTTAACTAGATTTTTGTTTTTCTTCAAAATAGCTTAAACTTAGCCCCGCTAGTGATTTACTTTTACGCATGTGGGCCGCTATGTCAACCGACCTTGACCGTGTCAGTTGTGTTAGATTGATGTGGATACACACTAGTAAGGAAATCGACCACTGATCCTGGTCAGTCCCACGAGACGTGACACACCGTAGGCGTACTATAGGCTGTTCAACGGCAAGGTAAAATGAGCGGGGTGGGTTGACTACTACTTAATCATGTCCCTGTCCTGACTATCACCGTTGGTCTGACGAAGCTTGTGCCAGAAGTGAAACGTTACCCAAAAACTGCTCTAACCGATTGCACTCAAATTTCTTTGCATTATGAATACACGATCAGTCCCAAACATACTCCAACCGATTATTGATTTTTACTAGTTGTAAAACTCTACGCGGTTACCAAAAATCTGCTCTAACCTATTCATCGCAAACTTTCTTTGCATGAGTATATATTCCCGATCGGTCTCAAATATATTCAACTATCTTGCTCTACGCGGTTTGTTTTGTGAAACAACAAATAGTATAACGAGAAATCTGAAACTACACACGATTTTCAGACTACCCGATCATTATTTTGTTAAATTTCATCTAGAATTAATCACAATTGATGGTTCATTTTTTGTGTAGTTGGGCCGAATCTACTTCCGTTCGCTTCATTGTTATCACCTAAATTGGCCACATTATCTGGAAATGAGACTTAGTAATATTTTTGACAATTCGACCGTGTTTACTAAATAATATCAAACGCTACAAATCGTTCCATCTCTGTTCCAATTTAGATTTAATCTAAGTTGCCTTAGTTGATAAATTTGACATTGACGAAGTTATGAATAAACTAGGATACCAAAGTTATGCGCTCGATATATGAACCCCAGACCTTAAATCATAACTTGGCGTAGGGTCCTAATTTGTGATTTCCAGTTGGAAACTATATTTGGACGGCAAAAAGCCAGAAACCAGTTGTGGATTGTAAGTGTGAGGATTTGAGCACCACAACATATGCTAACTTAATTTATCTTACTATCTCTGAGCGAAATAGGCTGCAGCAGTGATTAATCTGACAGTTGAGGCTTCATGATCGTTTAGAACCGCTAGGCCTGTGGATATAGCTAACGCTGAGAAAGAAAATTGAAAGCTTTTTATAAATGTTCAGAATTGACTCCGAATGCAGAATATGAGGACACTTTCCTTTCGAGGAAACATGTGAGGCTGCTAGTCTGAGGATTCCCAATCAATTTCTAATCATTTATACAGTTGAAAAACTAGCAAGTCATCAAAATATACACAGTGAAAGCTATTTCAAATATTGCTATGTTTTTATCTATTTCACTGTTTTGCTTGAGGTAGTAGTACCACACGTAAAGGTGAATAGGTTCAAGCCCAGGTATGTACTAAATTTTCAGATAACTCAGCGAAGCTGACCACAAAGACGTATAGAAACTTTTAAAATATTAAATGCTTTTCAACTGATGAAAAATTACGATGTTTGTGC
>JACCGJ010001892.1:80329-114412 GCA_013407085.1 Atriophallophorus winterbourni | reverse complement strand
TGTTCCAGGTTTGTGCAACACGAACGGCAAAAAAGTGTTTACGACAGTCCAACCTGCTTTGTTGATGGTCGATTTTTAAATGATGCCAACGCGTACGATTGCCGGTAGCAAGCACAAGCAGTTCTTTACAGGGATGGCATTCTTCAGTGAGTATCCTGTACGCCAGTATCAAGTCGCCACGGACTCGACGGTACTAGGATGAAAATAGGTTTAGTGCAGTGAGACGATCTTCGTAAGTATAACACTCAAGCCCCTTTACCAGTCTCGTGGCATGGCGTTGAGGCCGCTCAAGTACAAGTTCGTCACGCTTCAGCCACGGATGCCAGACGGAAACCGCATACTCCAAATGAGGGCGAACGTACGAATTTAGGAGTGCTGGAAAGAAGCGTATGTCAAACCGACCGAGAGCTCGCTTCAGTAGACCAACGTTCCGATTCGCCACACGTGATGCCTTGATACATTGAGCCGAACATCCGAGGTCGTTCTGAACTAACACACCAAGGTCTCTCTCTTGTCGACTAGCGAGGAGCTGGACATCACCCAGGGTATAAATGGGGTTACCCTCTTTTCGGATGCGAAGTACACGACATTTTTCAACATTGAACGGTAAATGGTTCGCTACCGACCAGGCGTGGAGGGAATTTAAATCAGACTGCAACTCGCTGATAGCGTTTGGGCAAGAAAGCTCGCGCCATATTTTGATGTCATCAGCAAACATTAGAAATGGGGATGTCACTTGTTTACCGATGTCATTGACGATTAAAAGATAAAGTCTTGGTCCAAGAACCGATCCTTGGGGTACTCCACATTCAGTAGGGAAGGTCTCGGAAAGCGTCTCACGCACCCGTACACGAAGAGTCCTGGAGGACAGAAATGCAGCTATCCATGTCAAGAGTGGAGGGCCAATTCCAAGAGTACGTAGCTTATGAATAAGTACCGCGTGGTGAACTCTGTCAGAAGCCTTAGAAAAATCAAGGTAGTGTAACGTTGTAGAATCTGATCCGAATTGAGTTCAAAAGGAAGTCACGTTAGTATATAATAAGTAACGCTTTACTTATCTAGAACGAGAGTACATGAGCTGAAATGTAAATATGAAAGTTTAGTAACTGTATGCAAAAGGTGTACAGCACAAACAAGTAACAATCATGACATTCACCCCGGCTTCGTTTTGAGTCAGCTTGTACGATTAAAGGCCAAACTAATTTTAGGCTTCACGATTTTTCAGATCGTAGGGGCGAACCCGTTGCTGCTTTTCTAGTAATTCCGGGTAAGTAGGGATGAGGGTTTCATGCGATGACATAGGCAACATTTCCACTGATCGGGAACTATTGTTGTAGTCTTCCTGTGTTACATCCGAGGTCCTTTGTTCGATGTTTGTATCGGAGTCAGGTTGAACACAAAGGTCTGTCGCCGTTTCCCGAACTGTTGGGGTTAAACGGCGGAATGATACAGTTTCCGTTCTGCCATGTTGATGAGCAATACGAGCCTAATGAGGGTCACAACTCAGAAGCTCCACTTCTTCCACCAATGGTTGATAGTTAGATGACCGATCGCATCGCTGCAGGAGGACCGAACCTAGCGTAGTTAGCCAAGAAGGCAGAGAGGTCCCCGAACAAGAGCGTCGAGCATACTGAAACATGCGTTCATGAGGTGTGTGATTCGTATATGTGCACAGCAATGACCGGAGGCTGTGTAGAGCATCAGGTAAAACAGTCTCCCAACGAGTTGTCGGTAAATTATGAGTTTTCAGAGCAAGGCTGATTGTTTTCCAAAGTGTGTCATTGAGACGTTCTACCTGGCCGTTGCCTTGTGGATTATATGCTGATGTGTGACTCATGGCGATTCCTTTTTCAGTCAGAAAGTTTTTCAGTTCAGAAGACAAGAATGACGAACCTCTGTCAGAGTGGATATAGGCAGGCATCCCGAACAAAGTGAAAAGTTGTGTGAGACAGCCAATCACAGTAGCTGATGACATATCCGCACATGGAAAAGCAAAAGGGAATCGAGAAAATTCGTCTATTAATGTTAACAAATAGCGATTTCGAGTACTTGAAGGTAAAGGACCTTTGAAATCTACACTTAGACGCTCGAAAGGCTGTGTGGCTTTAATAAGGGTACCGGAAGACTTGAAAAACCTTGGCTTTAGTTCGGCACACACTCTGCAATTGGCAATGACTCGTTTGACATCGTCTACCGAATAAGGAAGATTTTTGCACTGGACAAAATGAAACATTCGGGTGATTCCTGGATGGCAGAGTGAGGTGTGCAGCTCCTTCAGTTGTTCAGGGTTAGTAATGGACGCACAGATGTTACGTGATAAAGTGTCCGCAACATGGTTTTCTTTACCCGGTCGATACACAACATCATACTTGTATTCGGAAAGCTCGATTTCCAGCGCTGTATCTTATCGTTTTTGATTTTACTCTTTTGGCTGCCACCATACATAAATGCAACCGAGCGCTGGTCAGTGACCAGTTTAAATGGTCTACCAAGTAGATAGTGCCTCAATTTCCTGATGGATTCAACAATGGCGTATGCTTCCTTCTCTACAGCCGAGTGATTTTTTTCGCTAGGATGGAGTGTCCTCGAGAAAAAGGCAATGGGTTTATGGTTTTGGCTAAGAGAAGCGGCAATGGCGACATCAGAAGCATCTGTTTCGATGACCAATGGTTCATTATAGTCTATCGTAATAAGTATGGCACATTCAAGTTCGCTTTTCAGATTTTCAAAGGTTGAATGGACGTCGTCAGGTAGAGGGAATGTTTTGTTTTTGACCAGTTTATTTATTTTGTCAGAAAACGTAGGTATCCAATGAGCGTAGTAAGCAAACATTCCAATCACGCGTTGCAATTCTTTAGCGTTACGTGGGGGTGGTAGTTTACGAATAGGTTCCATACGTTCTGGGTCAGGTCTAATCACACCTTTGGAAACCTTGTAACCCAAGAGACAGATCTCCTTGGCGGCGGTGACAGTCTTACTATCATTAAGTGTTATTCCATACTTCCTTGTAGCTTTTATGAACGACTCGAAATGAGCATCATGCTCCTCCTGAGTGTTACCACAAACCGTGACATTGTCTATGTAGGCATATGTGTTTTTCAAATTTTCGGACTTAATGATGCCGTCAATAGCGCGTTGGAAACATGCTACGCCATTTGTAACACCGAACGGTATGCAGCAAAACTGGAATAAGCTACCAGAAGCTTCAAAAGCGGTATATGGACGGTCGGTTGCAGCTATCGGAATTTGATGGTAAGCAGATAAAAGGTCCAAAGTACTATAAATTCCGAAGCGTGAGATCTCTTCAATCATTTTATCAAGACGCGGCAATGGGTACGCATCCAAATATGTAAACTGATTGGTGGTCTGACTGTAATCCACGACCATTCGACGTTTGTGGTTCGTATTCTTTGTGATAAGCACTTGGGCTCTCCATGGTGACGTTGAATATTCAATTATGCCTTCTTGCAACAAGCGGTCAACTTCAGTTCTTATGAATTGTTCATCATCTGGGCAATGTCTTCTCGATTTGGTTGCAATAGGCTTGCAAGCTGGCGACAAGTTTGTAAAGAGTGAGGGAGATTCAACGCTTGCAGCAGTCAAGCCACAGAGGGTAAATGCATCACGATCACCACCGAATGGAATTTCGATCTTGGAGTGCAGACCAAGGAAGTCATGTCCAAATAGGATTTCAGTGCAGAGATTAGGTAGTACGAATAGTTTGAAATTTTTATATAGGGCACATCCGTATTAAATGGATACACAACAATAACCCATCGTTTTACAAGAGAGTGTCATAGACGCCATTTTGACCACTGAAGAGCTTGGGTAAACTTTCCAATTGTATGAATTTACTATGTTAGAGCTGATAAAAGTACAAGAACTCCCAGTATCGACAAGAGCACGGAGGGAAATTCCGTTGATTTCAACAGTTGTGATAGTGCGGGATAAGCAAGCAGGTGCAGCGGCAACAGACATAGATGATAAAACTGGCATCAACGCGCAGTTTGTATGGTGATTGAGTCTAGTTTTCGAACGGCATACGCGCTGAAAATGACCTCTTGCCACAAAGATTGCACACTGATTCTCGTGCAGGGCATTTTGAACGAGGATGTCGGGTATAACCACAGAAATAACAAATTTGCATGGATGTTGATAAAGCAGTGGTATGATCACCACACAGATTAGACTGTGGTGAGGGCTCGGTCGGTTTCTGTTGTGTGGATGGGATAGCTGAACATGAGAGGGACTGATTACCTGTATATGACTGAGACTGTTTGTGAGCTAATTCAAGAGATCTCGCAAGTCTGTGTGCTCCGTCTAGACTGAGTTCCGACTGCGCCAACAGTTTTTCGCGAATAGAAGAGGACTGAATTCCGTTTCTCACAGCATCTCGGATACATTCGTTTTGATATTCCGTTGCAGTGACAGTTTTGAATTCACAATCCTTGGCCAAAGACTTTAGTTTTAGCACAAACTGATCAACGTCTTGGTCAGGTTCTTGTTTGCACGTTTGCAAGAGATATCTAGCATAAATAATATTTTTAGGGCGGATATAAAGTTGTCGCAACGCATCTATCTCAGAATTGTAATCGCAACAGTGCGCAATATTATCATACACCAGAGGATCCAGGAAATGAATGAGCGTTTCGAGTTTGTCAGATTTGGAGAGCTCCACAGAGTTCAGATAAGTATTAAATGTGCGAAACCAATGATTCCAGCGTTTGGGTGCATCTGGTGAGTTGGGATCGGCGTCGAAGAATCTTGGTCGTAATGTTGGATCCATCGTGTTATAGATAAGTAAATTGTAACGTTGTAGAATCTGATCAGAATAAGTTCAAAAGGAAAGTAACGTTAAGTATAGAATAAGTAAACGCTTTTACTTATCTAGAACGAGAGTACATGAGGCATTGACCTATACGGTTTCATGACACGTATCAGTGCATGTTCATGTTACTCTCGTTATAGATAAGTAAATTGTAACGTTGTAGAATCTGATCCGAATTGAGTTCAAAAGGAAGTCACGTTAGTATAGAATAAGTAATGCTTTACTTATCTAGAACGAGAGTACATGAGCTGAAATGTAAATATGAAATTTTAGTAACTGTATGCAAAAGGTGTACAGCACAAACAAGTAACAATCATGACAGGTAGATAACGTCCACTCCGTATCCATGGTTGGATGATCTGGTCCAAACTGTTCTCTAGCTAGAATAAATTTGCGTGCAGAAAGACCACGGCGAAATCCTTGCTGCTCACTAGTGATTCAGGACCCGAGATTTCGATGCGCCATTAATCTTCTGCAATGATCGACTCCATAATTTGACAGCACCGGAGTTAATGTAACTGGCTGATAATTCCCTGCGTCACTGCGGTTATCTCCTTTGAATATTGGAGTTATTATTCCTTCCTTCCAACCGTCTGGCACTGCAACCGTGTCTAATAAGCGCTGAAAATATAACGCAAGAGGTTCAGAAATGGCATCAGCGACTGATTGTACCGCCTTTGGCGTGATTTGATTGATTCCTGAAGAAGAATTTGCACGAAGCAGCAATATCTGCTTTCTTACTCGGGTAGCAGTAAATGTAACCGATGAAATATGGAAGGGAAGATCAGGCTGCACAAATAGCGGTAACTCTTTTGCCGAATTGCGGAAGATTGGCATGAAATGCGCTCTCAAGGCATTTGCGGCCTCCTTCATACTTGTGGTCGGACCTCCATCAGTTTGTAGTGGCGGGATACCAGATCGAACCTGTTGCTGCTCATTGACATACTTATATAGTGACTTTGGGTTACACGCAAACCGGTTTGCGAGGAAAGTCTGGTGATGCAGCTTGTCTTGGCGTACCAGTGTAGTACAATAATTACGAAAATGTCGGTAGCACTCCCAATCGGATAGCAATTGACTCACTTTGAAGAGATTCCATGCAGCGTTTCTATAACACATCCATTTGCGTGTTCTACTGCGTACGAAAGAATTGTGAGGTTTCGATTTCAAGGGAATTGTCTTAGCCACAAAAGAATGGCTCAGAAGCAAGTGCCATCTTGTTACAAATTCAGTCCAAGTCGCTGTAGGAGTGTCATTAAGCAAAAAATCAAGAGTGTTAGATGACATGATGTCTCGAAAAGTATTATAATTTGTTACAGTCTTGATTTAAGCAGACGTTTGAACTGGATAGCTTGCATAACAAGTGTAACAGAACGTCAGGACTACATGATCACTTTTCCCAAGCGGTGGTTCAATGTGTGTTTCTTCAATCATCAGCTCTTCATTGGTTAGCAGCAAATCCAGGAGAGAAGGTACATCTCCTCCACGGAATCTTGCAGGTTCGCGCACATGGTTATATAGCGGGTGGGTTGATATAAGTCCATCAAGTTCCATTGCAAAGAAATCACTTGCAATTGACTAAACCAAGATATCGACGTAACCGTCGGAGAGAATTGGGACATGGATAGTCATTAATGGATGAGAGTTTATCATGCAAGGGGCGAATGCCGTTTTGATCGACATGATGTCCGAAGATTTCAAGAGCAGTGACACCAAACAGGCATTTATCTGGGTTAACCACCAAACCAAACTGTGAAAGTCACTGAAACACCGAACGCAGATGTACTAGCAATGAGGACGTCATCAATGTACACATGAACAAAAGATAATCATTGGAAAACTTGGTCCATGAATCTCTGGGAGGTTTGAGCAGCGTTGCGTAAACCAAATGGCATTTTTAAAAATTCGTAAAGACCAAAAGGTGTAGCGATAGCTGTTTTCGGAATATCATCCTTGGCGACATGTATCTGGTGGTAAGCACGCAACAGGTCCAGTTTGTAAAACACAGTTTTTCCGTGCAAGGAAAGTGCAAAATCGTGTATGTGGGGGATAGGGTAACGATCGGGAACAGTAACTCTGTTAAGAGCACGGTAATCTCAACATGGACGCCATGCGTCAGCTTTATTATTTTCAACCATGTGAAGGAGGCTTGCCCAGGGCGATTTGATATGATTCGAAGTTCAAGCATGTGTTCAAACTCAAGCTTTGCGACATCGGACTTGTTTGGAGCCAAACGACGGGGTCTGTTAAACACTGGAGGACCACGGGTCAGAATGTGGTGTTTGACATCATGTTTAACAGTAGTCGGTTGCGAAACCGGCTCAAAAACATCGGAAAATTCTGTCAGTAATTCACTGAACACTGATGGGATGTCAGGGGTAAGTACTCGAATGGTTCGGATGGGGGAATCACAGAAGTTACCAAACGAATTTATCTTTGTTAAAATGTCAATAAGCTTATGCGTATCTATATCAATCGAAAAATCAAAATGAGAAAGGAAATCTGCACCCAGAATTGCTACTTTGACATCGGCGAGTGTGAAATCCCAAAGAGGGAAGACTAAAGTGCGACATAGCGTCAGTAGAAATGTCCTCAGATGGAGTATCAGAAAAGGCTGCCTTAAGATCCATTTCGTAAATAAAAATATATATGACAGCGAAAATCAAAATAAATGGGAGTATATGGTACGAACGAAAATTTCAAAAAAAATGTTCGGGCTCACCAATTTGTAGCGGTTGATCCAGCGGAGATTTCACCACTAACTGACAAAATATGCAGGATTAAAATAATAAAATATACAATAATGAAAACACCATAAATTGTCCTCTGCATTGAAGTGCCCATGCTTCATTTTCGCGGATGACGTGAAATTCATCGGATTCACAACTAGGAGTTGTCCCCAGTAAGTGGAGGGAAGCCATAGTCGTGCCAATACACAAAGGCGGTTGCAGGTCAACTGTTGGTAACTATAGACCGGTCAGCCTGACCAGCACCGTCTCGAAAGTAATGGGAAAACTGCTGCGTGATAAAATCTGCCAGCATCTTTGTCGGCATTCTCTGTTGAGTGTAACTCAGCATGGATTACTTAAGGGTAGATCCTGTCTGACTAACCTCCTTAGCTTTCTCAATACTGCCACTAAAAGGATGGATGAAGGGAAGCCTGTCGAAGCCCTCTACCTAGACTTCAGTAAGGCGTTCGATTCCGTAAATCACCGCCTTCTAGAGATTAAGCTAGCAGCCAAAGGCATACGTGGTAGTCTACTTGCTTGGATAAAGGCCTTCCTTACAGGTAGGACATTCCGAGTGAGAGTAGGATGTACGCTGTCGAATCAAAACGACGTGATCAGTGGTGTACCCCAAGGTTCGGTACTTGGCCCTCTTCTATTCCTGATTTTCATCGATGACTTGTCCTCTGAATTGAAGTGCCCATGCTTCATTTTCACGGATGATGTGAAATTCATCGGATCAACGGATGAAGAGACCTTGATGCACGACCTTGAGCGGGTCATAAACTGGTCATACAAGTGGGATCTCCCACTGAACTTAAATAAGAGCCAACTCTTGTCAACACTGGTTGATAAGATTTCGGTCCAGGTGGCGGGGAATTCCCTCAGTGTTAACGCCACACAGTGTGTTAAGGATTTGGGTGTACTGATTAGGGCTGACTTCAAATGGGAGGACCAATGTGCCGCTGCGGCTCAGCGTGCACGCAAGGTAATTTTTCGGCTGAAATCAGTGCTATCGAGCAGAAGACCCGATGTATTCCTGCCACTGTACAAGGCATTAGTTCGGCCGCATCTTGAATACTGTGTTCAGGCGTGGTGTACTCACTACAAAAAGGACATCCTTCGACTTGAAAGTGTACAGCGCCTCGCAACTCGCATGATTGAAGGTCAGCGAGGGAAACCGTACGCTGTGCGCCTAATGTCTCTCGATCTTTCTCCCTTAGGCGCCGTCGTTTAAGAGGTGACTTAATAGAAACCTTTAAGATCTTGAAGGGTTTGAGTGGCGTGAAAATGAACGACTTCTTTACCTTAAGTCCCGAGCTGGGCACCCGGGGCCACTCACTTAAAATTGCTAAGAAACGATGTCGGCTAGACTCCAGGAAACACTTTTTCAGCATTAGGGTTGTTAACTTCTGGAACATTCTTCCAGAAGAACTTATATCCTGCAGTACCGTGTCTAGTTTTAGGCAGGGGTTGGACCGCAACTGGGGTAAGTTGTTTCCTGAATACTCGCCTTAATTGCTTTACAAGCTTAGGTTTTTCATTTTTTAGCGTTATCCCGTAAATATACTGAGATCTAGAGTTCTGTGTTTTTAATTTTTATTATACACAATGCTACTTCAGCTAACCTCTCACCGTGCTGGTGAAGAGAAACTGCTTTTTCTTTTTCCAGCATCGGCTATAACGCGGTGCTACCTAAGTTCAACCTGGATAATCTCTTGGCTTCGCGATCGGCGAAGATTTCAAACAGACAAAAAGAATATACGTTTTGGCAGTGGTGGGTGCTTCTCTGCAGCTTTCCACCGAAAGGAATTCTGGACGCTCGATTGGCTGGTTAGCCACATACTGTCCTGTGCAAACTGAAAGAACGGAACTTAACTGAAAATCGACTACAAAAATGAAGCGCGGAAAATTCAAATTATATGATATATAACCTTGATAAGGTATTAGTATAGCTAATATATGTATGAATGCCCGATCCAGGCAAATAGTCGTTCAGCCATGGACTGCAAATTGACTAAGATGATGTCCGCTTTTCCAGGTCTAGTCAGATATGAGAATGAAACTAGAAATCGTAGTGGAACTCCAGCTTGTTTCGCCATGCAGTTCTTCTGAATCGAAAGCTGAAGGGATAAAATCCGGTTTAAGCTTCACAGTAATAAACATGAGTGGCTTTTGCTGACAAGGCAAGCTCTGCGAGTAGAGGAACACCACTATGTCACTCCGGAGATCAAGTCCATCCGTCTCAACAAATGCTGATCCAACGCGCGTTTGAATAGCTGTTCTGATGGTAGAGACAGTAGCCCTTTCGCTATAAAGTTCCATTACTCAGCTTTAGGCTTCTTCAACTTTTAGCCATGCCCACGAATCCTCGACTCACCTACTAATCGGAAGTAACGGAGGAACTCGTCTCCATATAGACCGAGAAGATTACGGCGTGTAATGAGCAAATCAAACCTTTCCGTTCGAAGTTCTAGAGTGTAAATTTTCAGTAAACTCTTTCTATCCTCGTACGCGAGGTGGCACATTCCATGAATCATTTTAGTCCCCCTTCTTTGTACTCTCTCTAAGGAGTCGCATTCGCCTTTAGATTTAGGAAATGCAGCAGATTGGCCATATTCTAACAAATGACGGACATACACAGAGAATGTGTCTGGAACATTTACTCGGTAATGGTCGCAAATGAACGCCGAATCGCCCAGACCATCCTGGTAGCGCTGCCTATTCTCCGACAAGTCTCAGTCTTCGACTTCAAGGAATCCATAACCAGAATCCCTAAGTCTTTTTCGACCGTCACCGCTGTAATAGGCTTGCTTCCCTGAAAGTTTTCACCAGCAGTGTCATCAGAGTATATGCACATGACGACTGTCTTGTCCTCATTTATAGGCAGTAAACAGCGATGTGTCCATGTGACTAAGTCATCAACTGTTTGTTGCAGTTGCTTGTGGCCATCGCAGGAACTGCCAGAGGCCCACAGTTTCAGATCATCTGCGAATAAAAGACAACCGATAACTACCGCGTTCGGAATGTCATTCACGAAAATTTTGAATAACAATGGGCCAAGAACAGATCCCTTCGGCACTCTAGAGCTTACTATTATATGATAATATCTGATGACAAAACTTGATTCACCTCTATACGGTTTGACCGCCCCGAAATGAATGCATCGATACACATAAGAAGACACCCTTCAATACTGAAACCTTCCAGCTTGACGAACAATCGGCGTTGGGGTGAGCGGTCGAACGCCTTACGGAAATCGATAAAAATGACATCGACCGCTTGACCAGAATCAGTCAAAGCACACCAACTTTTTCGCGCAAAGTGCAATAATCGCTGCATGGTCCCCAGTCTTCGGAAGTCTTTTTCGATATCATATAAAGTGTCGGAGACCAATAACTGTTGGATGGGCGAACCATTTAATGTTGCAATAAGTGCTCAAACTCGATCTAGTTGATTTTAACGTTTTCCGCCAAGGGATCTGAGATAAGAGGAGCAAATAGAACCTTTGGTGACAATGTAATGTACTACGTTATGTTTGACCCTTGTCTAAATTTTGATAAGCTGTGTCAATTCAAGATAAAATCTGAGGTATATGGTATGGTATGAAAGCACAAGCCTGATCCAGGCAAAGTGCCGCACAGTCAGAGACTGCACGTGGGCTAAGATACTGTCAGGTTGCCCAGGCCTAGACAGATATGACAAAAGAAATAAAAAAATAGAAATTGTAGTTATACTCCAGCCTGTTTCATCATGCAGCTCACTACCGGTTGACAATCAATTTAGCACCACATAAATACTGCACGATTGTACATCCGTGCACACATTAGACGCTTTGCTATTGCTGAGTGTTACTTTTATATGGTTTTCTCTTAATGCATGCGAAGGCGATAGGCGAAACTAGAATTTGCCGTGTGCGATCAAAAACGTTAGCTACGGCAAACAAAATTTCAAGATTAGGATCTTGCTCTAGCAAAACAATTACTTTTGTTACTTTCGAAGGCCATTTTGAAGCCACAATTCTTTTTAAATGCGATCGTCTGAGTATGATTCGCCCATAAGACGTTAACGTCGCAGGTGTTAAGAAGAGGATAGATCACATTTAATCACCGCTAAACAATTTTCTTAGGTTCCGTTTAGTCCCGGTGGGTCAACATCTGTATTAACTGTTGTGTGTTCGCTGAGCTGGCATTGTAACAGTAGGACGTTTCATCATCAGCTGAACTTCTTGTGAAGTGTTCGTAACCGTCGTAATTTCTGCATTAACTCTATCTTGAGTGTATCGTAAGGCAAATCGTTAGGTTTGTTAAGTATGACGGTCAACCACCTATTTCACGATATGTGCTGGAATGTTAGTCATACCGTCATATTAACGTAAATCCTGACTATGCACCCTGTGTTTGTAGCCAGTCTCATCCTGAGCAAACCACAAACGTGAATCTAAGTCACTATATTTCATCCCCGATGCGCGTTATTTCCATCAAGACTCCCGGTCACTCCTCGGGCGTTTTATCAGGAGTCTGGGACACTTCCGATTATTTTCGTCTAAACCACTCGTTAAGGCTCAGAAATGGTCGAATAGCATAAAGTATTCAGCAGCGATCCATTGGCGTGATTGCTGACAAGGGCCTTTGCAGCATTCAGGCGCAGAGTCGTGAAGTGACAGCTTAAAATACAGCTAACGAGAATCCAGCTCAACTGGCCAATTTTTTAAAAGTGAGACATTAGATTTCTCGAATAACCATTTTGACTATATGCAGAGATAGGGCGTTTGTGTCTAGCATGAGACATATTTACCCTGGGTATGCCTACGGATTAAAGACTGATTGTTGCGCATAATAAAGCATGAACAGAATCCACACTAGTAAGCATGAAATCATTAGCCTGATCCAGGGAATGTCACACATTCATGTACTGCACTGATGTGCAATTGGCACGTATGTGCAATCGTGCAGCATTTCTGTGCTGTGCGGCTAATATCGTGCTAAATTGATTGGCCAACGGTAGTGAGCTGCATGCTGAAACACGCTGGATTCTCATTACCATTTCTATTCCCCCCTCATATCTGTCTAGGCATGGGCAACCTGACAGTATCTTAGCCCACCTGCAGTCTCTGACTGTGTGGCACTTTGCCTGGATCAGGCTTGTGCTTTCATAACATAACATAACTGCACTTGGACTAGGATACAGCCAATTTGCCCAAACCTAGACAGATATGAAAAATACAAAATAGAATAGAAATGGTAGCGAGACTCCAGGGGATTTCCGCATGCAATTCAGCACCGGTGGTGATTCAATCGAGCACGGTGTTAGTTGCGCAGTACGTTCTACTTAGGCTTTCAATACGCTTTTTACCTAGGATCGTTATAGAAAATATTATTGTCACCCTCATTCGTGAAACCTTGAAATGTTTTGGATTCATTTCTGTAACGTTATGGTGCCGAGGCTGATCTATTCAAATGCCATCAACAATCCTTCTATCTCAAGCTCATATTTCTATCATGCACCGTGTTGAGGCTACAGTTTAAGTCTATCCATTTGTGCACACCCACGAGCAACCCTACTTTTATTGCCTGCATCCTGGTTTATTTGATGTAACAACCATCTCCATTGTTTTCTTTTCTTACAGGTTTGATACTTTGCGATGTGCTTGCACGATGCATGAAGCATTTTTTCCTGTTTGCCTGTTGAGCAACTATCCGTATACGCTAGAATGCATATGTTGCTATGATAATTTTGTTGTCCTCGGAACGAGGCAAGGATTGCTGGTGGTGTATGAAGTGACTCCGAATTTGTTGAATCATGCACGTTACTTCGTTCCTCCCGTCGTCCCACGAATGCTGCCGTCGAAACTTGTTTCGGTGAATTGTGAAGCTTCCCCCAATGATTCGAACAACGATCAACCAACACCATCGTTCTCCATCCGAGTTCATAATACGCGAACTCTAGGGGAATACCCCATAACACAGATTGCTGCTGTACCTGAATTAGAATTGCTTCTTGTGCTATCTGATGGTCAGATGAAGGTATACCAGTTGCAAAACTGCCAACTAATATCAGCAATTGCTCGGAGTAAAGGAGCAACAATTTTTACTGAGTTGCTGTGTCCATCCCATGGTAAATATTCAAATAAAAATTTATTATTCGTTTTCAATATATACTATCGACAGATGATGAAAAAATATATCATACGGAATACTTGTCAGTAATCTTTTTTTAAAAATCATCGCTATTTTCTTAGCTGCTGTAGTTTTTTCAAACATTCTTTAAGCGTCTTTTCGTATTTCAAACGCATTGATTGTTGGTGACTCTGGATAATAAAATCGGATAATAACTTTCGATTTAATGATCTATTTAAATTATGGTGTTTATTTATACTGATTATATATTGTATATGAAATTTTGGTTTACAACATGCCAAGAATCGTTGGGGAAAGATTTGCAACAAACTGGCACCCTGTTTAATACCCAATCCATCCTCCTGACGGGGAATTAAAAAGGCTTTCGTATATCTCCATTTCTATTTCTCCTAGGTCACTGCATTTCGTGTTTGTCGGCATCAGGGACACTACTGCATCGGTAGCAAGTACCGGGAGCTAAACTGCAGTGTATCAAAGAAACAATAATAATTCTGAACGCTACAGACGCTAAGGAAGATTACGTAAGGACACGCCAGGATAATGCACCTACGAGTCAAATGAAACGTATATTCAATCAATCGTTTTAAACTTTCCTACTTATTTCATTTGGAAGCATACGAGATCAATCAACTACTTAGTCTGATTTTTAGCCGTATATTTTTTGTAAGAAGTTACTGGAATTCCATCGGTGGGCTATAGCACAACGTCGGTCGGGAGTTACCGTCGATCGTGGTTCACTATATACCCGATTTAATAAAGTAAATTGCTCCTGCATCAGCCCAGTGTTTCGTGTTTAGACTGCAATTTAGCGCGGTTTAATTTCATATGTCATGGGAATTACGTTGAACGTTTCATCTTAGCGTATCACAGATTCAGCTATTGATTTTCTCCATGAATTCTTTGTATATTTTGTTATAAATTGAGTTTGTCAGTATGACTAACCGCGTTTCAACATATCGTTTACCGTAACATCTTGTTTTTAACACTTTCAAACATCACGGAATTGTATCTCGCTCTTTTAGGTTCGTCGGAAGCGTCTGTCAGTTCAACTACCTCTCTTGATCGCAAGCCTTTCTCTCTCCTTTTATGCGTGGCGGTTAAACGTCGGTTATTGCTTTATCACTGGGATTCTCTGAATCAAATTTTCGTTCCTACTCGTAGCTCCCTTGACGAGCGCTTGTCCGAATGTGTACCAGAGCTGTCCATTCCTGATACAGCCAAAGCATTACAATTTTGTTGCCCCGTGCACATTTTGGTTGGTACACGTTCTGAATATATACAAATCAACTTGGCTAATGGCGAGGTTAGTTTTTTGTTATTTTTCACCGTGATTATATGCAAAGAACCTGTCTTTTTCATCATTAAATTAACATTAATCTGCTTCCGCGCAATCCGAGATACCGTAACGATGATGTTTCGAATTCTCCCGACACTGTCAAATAAAGCGATGGCAAACAACCCGCTCAAATGGTTCTCGAATTTCCATCGCCTAGTTCCGTCAATCACATTGCGACTCATCTTTTTCTATGTGATCTTACGGGACTAGAAATTCTTTACCCTCAACGACACCCCACACACATTGCGACTCATATCTTTCTATTTCAACGTGGGCAAGAAATTCTTTGCCCCGTGCTACACATCACAGCCACTTAAATTTTGGTATTTGAATGATAGCGACTTTGTTTGAGGCGTCCATTTGGCGTATTTAGCCAACCTATTCAATTTGGGCATGTGATTGGCTATTGTTCGATCTTGAAATTTTTGTCATGTTCGTGTAACGAAAGGACTATAGGCTGCACTTCAGGCTGTTTGCTTGTTGTTGTTGACCTCCTTCGGCCGATGTCGACCATGGATGTACACCACAAGCGCACGAATGTGCTATCCTGCAGTACTTCGTGCTGTGCTGCGAACACCGTGCTAAATTTATTGGAAGTGAGCTGAATGCTGGAGTCTCACTACCATTTCCTGTTCGTTCTTCTTCCTCATATCTGTCTAGGCCTGGGCAACCTGACAGTATCTTAGCCAACGTGAGATCTCTGATTGTGCGGCACTTTGCCTGGATCAATCTTGTGCTATCATACCATACCGCAGCTTTTCAAATGAGGAGACTCTCCGATTCGGGATTAACAATTTCTGCGGCAGTACTCACAGAGATAGACAGTAGTCGGACAATCGGCGACAGTTGCACGCCGACGGCATGATCAACGATTTCCGACCTAGTGCCGTATCTGCTCTTCCCCAACTTGCAGACGACGCTTTACACAGTGTACTTTGCGCTGTATATACTGTTATTTAGTGTCAGCATTCTGGTTTTGCAACGAAATATGACTTCAGTTTAGGCGTTTACATACTTATTTAAAGCAGACAATTGTTTACATCGGTTGCTAAAACTACAATGTTCGGTCATTTTAAACGCCACAGAATTCTCATTGTGTCATTCTCATTGGTTTCCGATTTCTTGTATTCAGATGATAACAGGAAGCTCCCAAAATCTATATTAATTGCAAAGTTGGCTTCTCCCAATTATTTGTCATATATCAGCATTCGGTTTTATCTAGATATGTAACTAATGAAATGCATGTTTGTATAATACTAATTCAGTAGTTGCTTCAATGCTTCAACTTTATTCGGAACTCTACCATGGTTTAAATGCTCTTTTAAGCTTATCTCACTGTCAGTTCGTATTGATATGTGAACTCTGAAAGATTTTGAAACAGCAAGCTGTTGTTCTTGTCATTCATTCTGTCTTAACATCATACAAGCCACGATTCTTAGTTTTAGATCATTTATAGCTGAAACCGGACTAATGTCTAGATCTGTTTGCCAAGTGCTATCGAGCAACCAACTTGAATGTTACATTTAAAAAGTTCTGTATGAAATAACAAGCGTGATTCTGGCAGTGCCACACAAGTCAAATACTGTGTGTGGGCTAAGATACGGTCAGGTTGCTCAGGCCTAGGTAGATATAAGAATAGGGAAGTGACACTACGCTTTGAGAGGAGCATGATCATGAAATTGATCTTGTGGCCATTGTATTCGTATTTCCTACACAAGGTAGTCTCTCTTTCTCTCCAACATTGTTTTAACTCGACTCGGTTCATGTTGTTTTAGCTTTAAGTTTTATTCTTTAGCTAACAGTGTTCCTTCACGAGATTTTTTTTAAATATTTTCATTCAAGTAACTGCTGACCTTTTCTTTGGCTTTCGTTCGCTTCAAATCGATGCATCATGCTGATTAGCCACAACCGAGGCTTTGACTCTTTCGAATTACACGTTCGCTAATACCTTAGCTCCTTCTCGTCAATGTTTCACGAGAAAGCTGTCTGTTAAATCTCGGATTTCATTTAGCATTTACGACTGGATGCTTTCCGACATTTTTCATTACAATGTTTCGTTTATTCCCTTTATGCACAAACTTTTAGGCTCGTACTCTCATGGCTTCAGGACGAAACCAGATTCCACTCATAGGTTGTCTTCCCGGTTGCTTTAAAGTAAATAACACTTCATCTCCTCCGGAAGCAAGTGCCATTTGCGTTCCTACACCGAATCCTACGAAATCAGAACTCAGTCGTTCTGCAGCGTCTGCTTCGCACGACATCCCTGTTGCGCTGGGACAGGACAATAATTTGATCATCTCTTGGCCCAATTCTCGTGACCTACCCACCAAGCGCTTCAGTTGGTCGAGCACTCCGCATTGCCTGCACGTATTCTCACCTTATGTGCTCGGGGTAGGTGCTTTAACCTTTGTATAATATATACAATAATCTCAAACGACGTATTTATTTTTCATTCGAAACCATTACGTTCCTTTTCCATCTTATCCTAGGTTTTTGATAAATATGTCGAGGTCCGTATGTTTGATCCAGACACCGTAGTGCAGCAACTAAATCTCGGCCGCGTGCAATCCATATGCCACCGTGGTAGTTGGTTATACGCTGCCGTTGCCTCCGTTTCTCGTGATCGTCGGGTTTCTGGCAACAGCTCGCCATCTGCGTCCTCGGTCAGCTTGGAACATCCCGCGCCCGTCAAATCCAGCGCCAGTGGCAATGAAGTTTGGCTGTTACTTCCAGTTAATCGTGCTTCGTTAGTTCGAGATCTAGTAGATCGGAAGGTAAATGTGTAATCTGATTTACTTTGATTCGTGTCTCGTTGTTGGTATTTCTCGTGCTTAGATTGTTCTACTACTTTGAAATTATGTGTTCTATGCTGTTGAGCTTATTACGATAAACTGGTGGGATCATGATCAGTTGATGCACTCCTTAGCTAGCTGTTTAATGTCTTGATTGCTTGCTTGTGTGATCAACGTCAGTGGATCAATTAGCCCGCTTCGGTAATCTGTATGCACGCTGGGGGTCAAGCACCTGCATGTTTATCCGCTGAAGAATCAGGCATCCGATTGCGGATATATCCGCCCCATCTACCTTGTTGACCTAGCAGTCTAATCTGTAGGGACGACAGTTAGTGCAAAACTTGAGCTTTAGTATCGTTGTCAGACTTACTGCCCTATTCTTCTTTCATGTTATCCGGGTCTCGCTGGTAAGTCCATTCGGCGTATATTAACTAGCGAACAATTTGAACAATTCCAAAAGATCTCCTCTTTGGTGAGTTGGAATCAGCAGGTCGACCTTTGGGCAGACCGCACTTGCGGTAGAGAGACTAGTGCTAAAGAGATATCCAAGCTCTTGTCATTGACCTTACAAGCTGGGTAGAGCTTGCTCTTGACCGCTGACTGTTTGAATCGTTATATCCAAGCTGAGGGAAAACAGATACTTCTCCCGACTGCTAGTCTTAAACCACGGCGTCAGTGTACAAATGACTTCGATCGACCGAATACTGCCTATCGCTGTGAGTGGTGTGGGAGAGATCATTACTCCTGAATCGGACTGTTTTGTCATTCACAACGCTTTGGAGCGCGATGTACACCCATAGTCGACATCGACCAACAACATTGACCGGCGCTTATCGTGCATCTCGTACTCGGAGCTTCGTGGTGCTATCTGGTGCTGCCTGTTGATTTTAAATAATTTGATACGTGATTTTGTGTACTTAGCGTTACTTTTATCGCTTGATTTATCCATGCATTCTATTCGAATTTCATGTTTATTGTGTGAATCATACGTGAATCCTAATCTTCATTTATGCTCTAGATGTTAACTTGCGATTAGATTTTTTCGCGATTACATTGTGAATCTTGCTCGTGATGCTGTCTTTTTCGAAAGTCACTTGCACAATTTGCTCCGTGTTTTTACGTATATTTATATCGTTTGCGTTTATCACCGATATCATTCACACAAAGAGATCCGGCCGATACTGTTTCACTGACTATGTATGTATGTATGAAAGCACAATCCTGATCCAGGCAAAGTGCCGCACAGTCAGAGACTGCATGTGGTCGAAGATACTTTCAGGTTGCCCAGGTTTAGACAGATATGAGACAGGAAATAGGAAATTGAAGTGGTAGTGAGACTCCAGGGTGTTTCATCATAAAACCCACTGCAGCCGGTGGCCATTCAATTTAACAAGGTGTTAGCCGTACAGAACTGAAGTACCGCACGATTGCACATCCATGCACCACTGACTGAGCAGGTTACCGATAGACCCCTTTCAAACGTTGTGGATAATCGACGTCGGGCACACTTTCTCAAATGTGCAACCGTGGCTTGGTTTCGACCCCACAACATGTCACGTGAAAAAATAGTCGTTTTTTCAGCACTGCGCCAATGGGAATAGTTGGCACTAGGCATTACTTCTCGTTGCTTCATGTTCTGCAAGATATTCAACTTTCTCGTGCCATATAGCTCTCCCTAGTTGGAATTTACCACAGGAGACTCCTATTTTCGGTTTCCAACAATGAATATCTTCGTTTTTGATTTCTATTAATTTCTATTACTGCTAGCAACAAGCTGAATTCTACTTGTTTACCATGCTATAGGAGTTCGACGAAGCTTTTCAGTTAGCCGAAAGCGCTGTCCTTGCGGGTCAAAATCCAATTGATACCAAGGGAATCGAGACACTTCACGCGTACCATTTATGTCAACAACAGGAATTTGATCGTGCGATGAAGTTGTTCATACACCGACTGATAGATCCGTGCCATGTGGTTGGAATGTTTCCCGACCTGAGTTGTGCACTAATTCGAAGCGATATTGTTTACCCGAAGAGTCACGAGGTAAGTGTACTTCAAGAGATTGAACCTTCGTTCTCGTTTAACCTTGTTGTCCTTAAATCAACCCGTCGGTTTAATGAATGTATTTTTGTGTTTTACAACGTCCCCCATTCGCGGTAATATCTTCGTTTCCTGCCTTCCGAACATCATTTCACACAAAATTCATTCAAACGAGCAGTCTGCGGTATGTATCCGTTGAAATAACACTAGTTACAGCTTTTGTGCCATGGCAATTCGTATGATAACATAATTTGTTACACTTTATCCGATGCCCAGGTAAAACTGGTGTCCGCCTTACCATGATTGATTGTTAGTTATGTACGTATTAAATCGCAAGATTGGGTTCAAGCAACGTGCCGCATATTTAGAAACTGCGCGGGGGCTATGATACTCTCAGGTTGCCCAGGCTTAGAGAACATTTTCAAATGCATCAAATGACTGGGATTGATCTTGATAGACGTTCGCATGAAATCTAGTTGCAAACGAACACACGGCATTTACTACAACTTAAATGTAGTTCTCTGTGCATGCATCCTACGCACACATTACCAGCTTCGCATGGGTTTGGGATTTTTGTCGGTCGTAATCTATGTCTAGGTTGATTCGTGAAGCTACGCAACCCTCTCGCCGAATCTGCATCACTTGTAAACGTTCTGATAATCCGATTCTAATTCAAGTAAGCTCAAGAACATGTAGAAAAAATAATAGGGAATTCTATACAGTGAGCTATGGTCCTCAGGCTACCGAACTCTAAAGTTAACTGAAAAAGTGAACACTTTCTATCTACTATAGCTTACGGTTTGCGGAGTTCTTAGGGGCATCGTACGTAGATATAAAGGCTTCTTTGGAAGTGTTGTTACGAAGCATTCTATTCACTGCTTCATGTCTGTCGATAAAACATGATTAATAACCGTTTCCACACAGAACACTTTATAGCAGCGCAAGTTCTTCCGTCAGTGAAAATTCGAGTTGCGCGTTAAAACAGTTTATGCAGCAAAAATATTCATTTGCATGCATTTCCATCACACACACCCCACGACCGGTTTCGTGCTGTTTGCACTCATCAGGAAGGGACACAGTAAGCTCAGGATCCGCATGCGCTTGAAACAGTGGAGGAATGGTAAGCGCTACTAGTTTATGTAGCAAGTTTCTTTTCACCTTCAACTCGCATTTACGCTGCCTAGGATTTGGCGGAAAAACGCGCTGAAACGAAGTGTTCTGAGTAAAAATGTTTATCCATAATACTTTATTGAAGGACACGTGCGCGAAATAGCAAAAATATTGCCATTTTCAACAGTACCGAAGAGATCTGTACTGTACGATGCCCCTTGCCACTCTGCATCCCTTCAGCTACTGCTGAAGAAGTAAGAATAACGTTGAACAACAAGCCGGTAATCAAACAGCAGCCTAGACACCTATCTACCTCGTCAGGTATACTCATTATGAATTTTAACAAATTAAGCATTCTTCCACAGCAAGCATTTTAGGGTGATTACTTGAGGTTGATTTTTCGAAGATTTTGCTTTGATCTGGCCAATTTACTTTCAAATTGTACAATTAACACCGATAGCCGCCTCTGGTGTCATTGCTATTATCACTATTTTTTATATTTCTGCCTAGACTTTGTCAACTTGATGGAATCTTGCCTAATATCAGTCTTCCAATCTTGACTAAACTATCTGAGTCTAGACACATGATATCCCACTGCATACTATCTCGAGAACTCTACGACCCTCGTTCTGCTTGTACTTATTTTTTACTCTCGCTTTTTAACATATTACACACGTTTGAAGAGACATGCTTCAAGGATATTGTGTTCAAAATACGCACATATATTATCTTGAGTCATCAGTATGATGTTCGTTTGCTAAAACAGGGCAGTTTTTCATTTTACTCGACAGTCTTTCGATCATTCACAATTCATCGATGCAACCGAAGCGATAATCACTTACCTGCTCACATGGCGCCGTATACTGCGACAAGCAATCTGTTCGAAGACTCCCGACTTCTTTTCTTCTTCGAATAATTCCCCGGTCTGCACCGGTGCACCCAGACCGTCGTCGGATGTAACGATTCGCGTGTATCCTCTAATCGATGGGTGTGTAACCACTGACTCCGCGTTGCAGTTGTTGAAAGTAGTCGACACTTGCTTGCTCAAGTGCTATTTAGCCACGAATACGGCTCGTGTCGCTCCGTTACTACGACAACCGAATTCATGTCATCTTGAGGAATCCGAGAAAACACTCTTGAATCATCATCGCTACCAGGTAAAGTCTCGTTTTTTCTTGTAATCATAGCCATCCACATTTCTTTCAGCGCGATTGCATTTACTTGTTTTATCCCTTAGGATCTTGTAATGCTGTATCGGATGCATGGTTTGCATCATAAGGCTCTCAGTGTCCTTGGTCAATTCGGACTTTTGATGCCTAAACGGTTGACCGAATCTCATGAACCGGATACCATGTCTCAATCATCTATTCACTCCGCGGTTTCTATCGATGTCACCAATGTTTCGAAATCTGACGCCAGTGCTCTAGGCGATCCTCGCAGAACGGTGCGCTATTTGCAAAGTCTCGGTCCTGTGCACTTTGGTTTAGTGGTCAACTATGCCAACTGGGTCATGCATCACTTCCCCGCCGAATGGATGCGGATCTTTATCGCCTGGGAGAAAAAGCTTTATCACGACTCTCGGTTACAATCGCGGACCAAGGCTGAGGCCAAATGTAAGTGTTCTTTGAAAAATGTTTCGGTCATGTATACACATGTGTTTTTCGCGTGTCTCTATTTGGTTCAATCAGCTTTGTGAATCAAAAGGCGTTTTATTAAGCATGTGCTATTGCATTCGTTGAATTTCAGTAAGTAAATCTAGCATTGCATTCTCGGATATTTTGGAGAAATGTTTGTTGGTGCACTTTATGATATTCTGCCGTCAAAATAAAGATGGTCTGTTGTCGGGAGCATGCCTGTCTGTTTGAAATACAAGAGTAAAATCGGAAAATAATGTCACACATTTTACTAGATTCTGCATGGACAGCAATACTCTTATGGTACCTTAGTTGATATAGGAATCGTGACGCCATTAAAGCATGCTGAAACACGCTGTACTCTCACTACCATCTTTATTATCTATTTCCCTCATCTGTCTAGGCCTGGGCAACCTGACAGTAATATCGTCTACGTGCAGTCTCTGACTGTGCGGCACTTTGCCTGGATCAGGCTTGTGGCTTTAAGAGGTGACCATTGCGTTATTATATACAGTATATTGTTCATGTCGCTGAGATCGGGTATGAGTATGGCCTTAGCCTCCTACATCAATGTTTCTTCGTTTTTTACTGATGAATCTTTTTGACGCCGTGGATGCATGTTATTGCCGTACATTTTGGATATACATACTAGGCCACGTTAAACGGATTGCCACGAACCATGAGCTGAAGCCGTGAAACCTGATGTAGCGTTTTTC
This sequence comes from Atriophallophorus winterbourni, assembly GCA_013407085.1. Classification (NCBI taxonomy): domain Eukaryota; kingdom Metazoa; phylum Platyhelminthes; class Trematoda; order Plagiorchiida; family Microphallidae; genus Atriophallophorus; species Atriophallophorus winterbourni. The sequence goes on along the minus strand of JACCGJ010001892.1, from coordinate 91,093 downwards.
TTGTTCGATCGTTTTGGAAAATCTGAGTGCAATGAAGTCCTACTTATCCCCATTTATTACTTACTTTCACTTTTACTTTTGTGCGGCTGGCTCCATGGGTGCATTAGCCGGCTTCATTGGTGTCTCGTATCACGCCATCCCACGAGCGTCGATCGGAGGCGAGATCGTTGCTGATCGTGATCCAGTCGCGTTCCCACCTGCTAACGCCGTAGGGGGTACGCAGTCCCAGGGCGTATACGTCCTTCACAGTTTACAACCAGGTCTTCACTTGTCGCCGACGCCAAGTACTAGCGGGTTTTGGGTAGATAACGAGTTGCCTGAGCGATGAGACTGTTTTTCGGAGGACGTGGCCAAACCAGTGCAGTTTTAGCCGTTAGATGTGAACCGAAAGCCTAGGTACTCCCTTGAATCGCGCCCGAACGGCAGCGTTAGATTCCCGGCCAGTATATCGGATGCCGATTGTACCAATGGTCGAACACTTCTAACGATCGTACATCCTGTGACCTCAACGGCTACGTCTCACATTCATAAATCAGTACCGGGCGAATCGCTGATTGCTAAACACGTATTTTAGTCTTGAAGCTGATCTCGGGCCTGCCTCAAAGGATGCACAGACGCATTGCGCGCACGATCAACCTTTCACTTTACTTCATCTTTCGCATGAGCATTGGACAATATGGTATGTTATGGTATGAAAGCACAAGCCTGATGCAGGCAAAGTGCCGCACAGTCAGAGACTGGACGTGGGCTGACATACTGTCAGGTTGCCCAGACCTAGACAGATATGAGGAAAAAAGAACAAGAAATGGTTGTGAGACTCCAGCCTGTATCAGCATGCATCTCACTACCTCTGGCCAATCAATTTAGCACGGTGTTAGCCGCACAGCACAAAGTACTGCACGATTGCACATCCGTGCGGCATCGTGCAATATACTGGAAACGAGGTATTTGAAGACTAGAACATACTCAATCGGACAGCCCTGGACGTTCAATTACTGGTGTAATGGTTTTTTCTGCGTTGATTTCGAGGCCGTGTTTATTGATGCAATCATGACCAAAATATCCTCATGAAGCGAGTACACTTATTCAACTTACAATTGAATTGAGAATCCGTTTTGTTGCCGTGGTCTACGATCATCCACAGGACTCCATGATTGCTTTTTGCTTGCGTTTTGTGCCTATCTATTCTTGTTACATCTGAAGTCGAATTTATAAAAATTGTACATAACTCCAAACTATTATTTTGAAGCAACCGCTAAATTCGACTAATCTTTGCCAACAGTTAATTCAAAGAAGCAACTCAAATTTATGAAATCAGCCAGTTTTTGAAATGCTCACCTCTTCTCCACATGCACTCATGCTAATACCGGCTTCGTACTACTTGCACTCATCAGTCGGAAGCAACAAAATAAGTTTCTTACAATACCGTTTTGAGAATGTAAGCGTATACGCCTTTTATTATAGAGAAGCAAATCACGTCCAGAATTGATAAGGCTTTTACCAGAATTGAGTACTGCTGGAATAGACGTGATTTAAGCTTGAGCCTATAGGGAAACATCTATTCTAACGCGGTAAAGACAGCGTTGCTTTACGGGAGCAAATATTAGACAGTTCGCGCAGGTGTTAGCAGAGTGTAGGTGAGATGCATTTAGACAGTAATTAACCAGCATAGTCTCCGCTGGTTTGGGTTACGTCCTGCACTTGAAACCCGAACGTTAAACACACCGAGTCAAGTTTGGGCGAGCGCGCTTGCCTGGGTAGTGTTCAGGAAAAGGCGACAGTATATGGGTCGACAAATTGGCAACGATGGGAAAGAATCGGTATTAATGGAAAGAGTGCATCATTTCTATTTTCCCCCGACATTAACTTTTTCTCTGACCATAAACTATGAATAAAACCAAAAAATAAATAAACGACGCATGTTATTGTACCTAAATTTTTCTTTATTGTCTTTTATATTATTTCTTTACCGCTTGCCATGTTATTTCGATATATATATATTACTTATATATATATATATATATATATATATATATGATGCCCAAAGAAATTCGTCCGGTTTACTATAAGTAACTTTCAACGTCATGGACTCTAAAGAATAAAATGTGTTGTTGCTTATATGATGACCGTGTAGGAATGTTAGTTTGGTTACAGAATTAGCAACGACTCTTTCAATGGGTTTCGACGTCAAGATTAATATTGACACTTTTATATTGCTCTATAGCCGATGGCTAATCGAATGTATTGGGTGATCGAGTACCGAGTCTAAATGAGCAGCTAGGCCGCTACTTTATTCCATTTCGTTTCACATGGATACCAGGCGTTAATGACCGTGTTATCCGAATCCGGGTCCTAGTCAGACAGTTCACAACTTACACACCTTTTGCATTCTTGTGCCGTAAAAATCGATCGTGTGCTTCTGGCAATAGTCGCTTTGGTGTCATTGCATGTTTTGATTGCACTTCAAATTCCGCATTTTCGGTAGCCATGCGAATTAGATTTGGTTATTTTGCAGTTGGTTCTCGCCAGTTTGTTTTTAGTTGGAAGTAGTTCACCATTGTTGTGTGTGTCTACATATCCACAGCACCGCTAAGTTACCGGAGGCTGGTCATCAAGTATATCGAACAAGAAGCTCCCCATTTGCTGATACCATTCTTGGAATGCTTGATTTTCACCCGATTCGACGAGGTGGCTTCTGATAGTGATGACGAGAACAACGACTTGGATGCTGATCGGACGAGTGGTGTGGATTCCTTAGATCAATGTGAACCATCGTTGAATCAGCAACACTTGTTAGAACACACAGATGTTGAGGTATTCGTTTGCTTCCCTATCTTTATTGCTATCTCATTCCTGTCACTCGTTGTTCGATATTTTACGGATGTGCAATCGTGCTAAATTGATTGGCCAATGGTAGTGAGCTGCATGCTGAAACACGCTGGAGTCTCACTATCATTTCTATTTCCCCCCTCATATCTGTCTAGGCCTGGGCAACCTGACAGTATCTTAGCCCATGTGCGGTATCTGACTGTGCGGCACTTTGCCTGGATCAGGTTTGTGATTTCATATATCATACCGTAGTTTTCAATGTGTTTACGTGCAATGATGGATTATTTTCTTCTGTCAACTATTATCTGCTTTGTCACGCCTCGTTCGTTAACGCAACCACCTTTGTAGTGCCGGATTTACATGGTTGAGCGTTAGAAGTCCGTAATCACTGACAAATGGTTGCGATTAGTGCCGCACAGTCAGAGACTGCACGCGGGCTAAGATACTGTCATGTTTCCCAGGCCTAGACAGATACGAGAAAGAAAATAGAAATGGTGCTGAGACTCCAGCATGCAGCTCGCTACTGTTGGCTAATCAACTTAGCACGGTGTTAGCCACACAGCACAGAAGTTCTGCATGAGTGCACATCCGTGCAGTCTCTGACTGTGCGGCACTTTGCCTGGATCAGGCTTGTGCTTTCATACATTATATGATAGTGTTTTCACTTCCCGCTCGAATATAAACTGCCGAGGCATTGCTACATGTTCGTGTGCGAACGACATTAATACCCACTTCAGTCTTATACCAATTCAAACCAATCGTGATGTCGGTACAATAGTTTTATCGAGAAACTCCTGTCTTGTACAGGTGTATGCTTCTTTTCTTTTGGGAATGCGTCCTTTATTACTAAGCACTAGCTCCCGCATTGCACGCAGCCACGCTCGATTCCTTTGCCGTCTGCTTCCAGAGAATCGCTTTTGTGAATGATGCGTAATGGTTTAGGTCTGCTGTGGAAAGTACGCGATGTTGATTGCGATAGATAGTGTGGCATAATGGACTTCCCATGGAAATTTTGTACTCATTGTTGCGTTCTTTATAGTGCCAAACAAATTGGCATCGACAATGCGTGTGCGCTTTGTCGCTTTATTAATGTTCTAAACCGAAGCCGCTTGTTGTTATTTCTGTCAATGGATGTGCCATTTGGCGGTACTTCTTACTACGCAAATAATATCGTGCTCTCAAGCGATTCAAATTGTGGAGAGTGCCATGATATCCCTTATCGCACGTCAATACCTCGTCCTGAAAGCGTGTTTCACCAGCAGAGGAAAGAAAATGCGTGGGGACAAAATAAATTTTGTTTGACGCCTCGAGGAATTTCTAAACAGGACTGAATCCTTCATGTATATTAAGTGTGCGTTTGTATTGGCTGAGGAATATTGCTTAATCAAACCTACATGTAAGTTAACGAGTTATTTTTACAAATATAGATCCATTTACGGCTACCTGTCTAGGCTTGGCTCGGTATGTTAAACCACGTGCAGTCTAACGCTGTGCGGCACTACGTCGATCACGCTTGTGATGTCATACATACGTATACATTTACAGCAAACTGAAGCGAAGTGGTTTATCAGAGTGTTTGTCGCATCCGTTGCAAGTCTATCAGCCATGTGTTTTCTCGATATCATGGAAAGTCATTGGTTTTTCCAAATACCTACATGGGCCATGTACATTGCCGATGTTTTGTTGTCCTCATATTGCACGAGAAAAAAAAATACATCATTTCTACGGCAAACCTGTTTTTAGATTTATCCTCAGGACACGTGAAAATCGGTACAGCGTATTAGGTGGTCTATGTTCGAATCCCAACATGATTACACCGTTCGGGAAAGGCAGTAAACCCAGTTGTAAAATGGATACCACCAATAATTGGGCAAATAACTGCAACAGCTTAGCGCGCTGTCCAGTGGATAACATCATATCACTGTCAGAGCTTCGTGCTAAATATACTGAAGCTAATCATCGGCGTTGTGGGTCTTTGCGGTCCGATAAAGAATCTGAATAACAATGATATTACGCAGCCAGTCAAACGCTCTAAAAAAATTTTGTGAAAGATTTTAACCGTGTTGCTTGAGGGGAACATTTATGTTCGTAATGTTCTCCGCAGGAGAAATTGCAGGCGAATGATTTCAACACTGAATCAGAAAGCCAAAAGTTAAACTTCGTCGAATGTCAATTTAATTTCGGCATGTAGATAATAGCATATCAGTCATTCGGTGATTTATTGTATGAAAGCACAAGCCTGATCCAGGCGAAGTGCCGCACAGCCAAAGACTGCACGTGGGCTAAGATACTGTCAGGTTGCCCTGGCCTAGACAGGCATGAGAAATTGAGAATAAAGATGGTAGTGAGACTCCAGCGTGTTTCAGCATGCAACTCACTACCCATGGCCAATCAATTTAGCACGGTGTTAGCCTCACAACGCAGAAGTACAGTACGATTGCACATCCGTGGTTTACGGTTACTAGACTTTCGCCATGGTAATTTTGAAACCTTTTCATTGGTGTTTTAGTTTGCATTTCTATTTTTTCACAGAATCCAGCCAAATCCTCCATCTCCTCGGCTGAATCCAGCCTCACATCGTTGGATCATCCTGACTCCCTGTGGACTCTTCCCGGTGTCAAGCGTTCCAAAGACACCACTGTGTTTCACGATCCCGATTCACTGCCTCCATTTGTTCCTCACCCCGCAGACACCAATCCCACCGAGTTACACACTCGTTACGCCGCAGCTCTGATGTGAGTTTGTTGAAAGACACGGTTGTTCATGTACGCCAATCTGATTATGCGACCCGCTCACGTCATAATCATTTACAGGTCTCGCGCACGTTCACTTCAGCCTTGCGGCAAACCGTTCGCGTGTCGAGTAGCGGATGAAAAACCCAAGTGGGGTCCCGTTGCAAGACTTCGACGCCGTTTGTTCCGCTTTCTGAATCACCCGAATGCAACTTATTCTTCCCGCCAGCTACTAGACATTTGTCCGTACGACTCGATGTTTGAAGAACGAACGTTGCTGTTGGCCAACCTCAATCATCATGAGCATGTAAATCTCCTATCGATTTTCAGAGGCTTTACTGTATTTTTTATTATCTGAGTGTAATGTTTTATCCATTTGCCAGGCTCTCACCATGTGGGTTCATGTCCTAGATGATTGGAATCGTGCAGTGTCTCATTGCTTCAATGTCTATCAGCGTTTTCAGAACATCATGCAGCTGGAATCGCGTCGTTCCCCTCTACTCAGCGAGCATCTGGAAGATCAAATCGCAACCAGCACTTCCCATCGGGCTGCATCTTCGGTGCACCTTCCTGGAAGTGTATATTCACGATCTGCCCGCGAGCGAGTGGCTCCCAGCTCTGAGAACGGTTCATTTATCAGTGCAACTCGTTTTTTGCTCGATGACATTGGCGAGAGTGACCCGAACTCCCCGCGAGACATTTTCTTTTTGCTCTTCAAAATTTGTATTCAACCTCCGGATCCAGCCTCTTTGGGTATTATCATTCCTGGGCAAGAATGTGAGTTCTTGGTTACATCACTCCTTAGGTTTGCCATTTTTATTGTGTTCAGCTTTTTGACTACTTTATTTTATTGTCCACGGTATGCAGCATATCTCAACTATATTTTAACAATATTCAGGCACATTGACTAACTTCTGGCTAAATCACGAGTCTGCTGGACGATCGTATGGTATGAAAGCACAAGCCTGATCCAGGCAAAGTGCCGCACAGTCAGAGACTGCACGTGGGCGATATTACTGTCAGGTTGCCCAGGCCTAGACACATATGAGAAATAGAGAATAAAGATGGTAGTGAGACTCCAGCGTGTTTCAGCATGCAGCTCACTACCCGTGGCCAACCAATTTAGCTCCGTGATAGCCGCACAGCACAAAAGTACTGCACGATTGCACATCCGTGCAGGACGATGGTGTACAGCGTGTACAACCAATCTTATTTTTTCAGTTGTCACTGCTAGTCATCTCACTGCTGTCTCAATACGCCGGTCTTTTGGATTGTATTCAACTGGACTATACTTGAACGAATATTTACAACGCTGTGGTAATTGTGTAGCTATGCGCTTTTTGTGACCATAAACTCTCGTTTTTTGTTCAGATGCCATTTCGACAATACACACTTTGAAGAACCCACTGCTTGTAATTTTATTATTGCCCTTTTTAACCTTAAAAGGCCCACTTGGTCTATTTCCTAGAGTTGGTGCTGCCGCTTTACCGAATCTATTATGCCTCATTTTTGTACTGTTTTACTTCAACAGACCGAAAATCTTTCGAACGTGCATAATTAAGGTTTATACGTGTGCTCCAGAAAAACTGCCATTCCACGATAGCTAATACTCATAGAAAATTGCTGGATATGTTGAGCAACTATTTTTGGGTCCATTTATGTCTCTTTTACCAAACGTTATCCGTCGGCTTTCTTCTTGTCACACAGCGGTTTCTTCCTTCTCACCCAAATCGGATAAGGCGTTGAATGTGCTCAATCACTTCAGCGATTATGTGGATCCAATCAGCGCTGTTCAGATTATGACCACCACAAAAATGGTCGACGTGGCCTATTTTCTCAAGGTCAGTTTTCTTTGATCCGGCGATCTTTCGTTTGGTGTTGAACGAAAATTAGATTCGGGAACCGTTTGAATGCGCCCTCACTTTTGCCTTGACGTGAATTCAAACAGTTATAAGAGAAGCAAATGGATAGTAATTGTAGGTACTAATTGTCCAGCGTTCAATGCCCTGTACGTACTTGCTGTGATACAGTCGACTTACTTAGACCTATAGATAGGTCCCATGCACATCATCCGTTTGTATCAAGTGTTTTGAAGCTAAACAGTGTTTGCCGTATGATAAAAGCATGCGTCTGCTCCCGGCAAAGTGCCACACAGGCATAGACTGCACGTGGGCTAAGATACTGACAGGTTGCCCAAGCCCCGAGAAATAAAAATAGAATAGAAAGGAGCCTGAAAATGACGACAATTTCTTTGTGGCTTTCACTAGCATTCATTATAACAACATTTCTTTGCTACGTGCACAGATGCAAGTAAAGATTATTCAATATGCTGCTGAGAATGAGCATTTCGTGGTAAGCATCTAAAGACGACCGTTAATACGTTAATATTATGTGGTGCGATAAACGATCATAATTACAATACCCGTACTCACCAAGAGATAGAGCGTGCGCATGCAAGCATATCACGCTGCATTTACCGCATTAAAACCACCAACTTGATAAAATTTATGTTTCAATCCGTTAGGAGCACATCCCACTAAAGCTGCGCTTAATATTCTTCAAATTCCACCATTCACAGCTTGTATTGTTGCTTGTATATATCGAATTCCGTACTCGCTACCAAAGTCTTGCTGATCTCACCATGCGGTTTATGTTTTGTCCACTTTAGTCCGCGTTGGCTCGCCAAGAAAGCTTACGCACTCACTTGGTTTTTCTCGAAAGTGCTGCGAAGGCAGAGTTGTCCGCGTCTCGCATGAGTTTCATCGCGGCTACGAAGCTCAAGTTTGTTTTAAGCAGCGCGTCGCTGTGTCGCACCTGCCGCCGTCGTATTGGAGCAAGTGTTTTTGTTCGCCATCCGTCGTCGGGAGAATTGGAACACTACGGCTGCTGTCGTGAATTATCGGATACGCATTAGCGGACGGTCACGCCAGCATTCGAAACGATGTCTTTCACATTGGCTTCAATGAAAAATTGATTATTATTTTCGTCAAATTCGTCACTCAGTAGTTGACTGTATCCGATTTTTATGGCTTTCTTTTTTCTGATGTCAAAGTGAATTCATATCTTGTCAAACATTTGAAAATAAACGTTTTTAGCTCGTAATTTTTTCTGCGTTATTCTGCAAACGTCGCATAACATTCTTCCCACAATGTTTTTAAGCGTGAATTCTAGGGAAATTAGGCTTTTTTATATGTGCATCTGGTGTTTATCTTTTGTTGTTCTGTAAGCCTAAGAAGTTGTGCTTTGGCAATAATTATTTTATGAATTTTAAAATGCAAAAGTCTACGCTTACACAACACAGCCCGAAGGATACATGTCAGTATCTTTTGTAAATCATTGACTGCTTATGATTGCTGCAGAAGAATACAACAGCTTTATTCAAAACTTCAGCTGTACGTTTGTTTTTAGACCCGTTATGCGATGTCTTGTTCAATGTGTTGCTATATAAGGAAGTTTTTGTTTTCCAAGATGCAGAAATGAACGAGATGAGCTGAACAAACGGTCTAAAAATTGTGTTTGCTTTTGAGGATATCCTTCGAAATCATTCTTCCCAAAAATGCATTTATTGATGGACGATAACCAAACTGTAACGCGGTATTGTTATATGATGCGGTCTTGATGCGAATTTATGACGTGGACATCACGGGTCTATTACTTACAACTCTAAACCAATTACTCCGCCAAATTTTACGATGTGGTGGCCTTCGGTCGATGTCGGCCATGGATTATATCATAGACGCATGATGGTTTCATGCTCCGCAGCTTTTAGAATGACTAATCAGTCCGATTCGGGAGTGATAATCTTCTCCGTTTTGCTAACAGCGTTAAGCAATACTCGGTCGATCAGCGTCAGTCTCACGCCGGCGGCGGGATCTACGTTCAGCAGCCAACAACTATATCTGCTCTTCGTTTGTCCTAAAATTTTCAGAATATTTTACAGCATTGAGGTATTGACGCATTTTCGAAATTTATGAAGTATCGGTTCAGACCTGAAATTGGAATTAAATATTTCCTTCTGTACTCCACCGTTTAAGGCACTCCCGACACCAAAACAGCTATCTTCCTATCTGAAAGTTGGTTTCGGCAATACAACCGTTGGAGATATAATGAGAATAATCTGCGCGAACGGCCCATTTACCTTCTCCAAGTATTTGGCAACCGGTGTCTTGTTATCTTCCTGAAGCTAGCCGATATCATCGGAATACGGTATTCGATTGCACCACAGCGTTAGAGAATCAGATCACTTTATAGTCCCTTATCTTTTGTCTTCATGTTTTATGCATTGATCTTGTCCTCTCCCATCCTGATTTTTTAATAAACTTGAGGTGCCTAAATCGTATCTGAGTAAATACGAAAATGACCATACCCAGCAGTCCTGGCGGCGCGACATGGTTTGTGTGAACGAAAATTGCAGCGGTTGCCTGCACTTAAAATGCCTCAACACGCTGCTTTGCAAGCCCATAATTCGTGTTGTTCAGTAAAATTGTTGGTGTACTGAAACATTAACTTACGTTAGGATCAGAATCCGAAAGGAAGCCTTATTGTTGATACGATTATTCATTTATTCTACTTTGTCATGCTAAATTGATATGCAACAGATACTGAGCTGCATAGGAAAGCACGCTAGAGACTGACTGCCGTCTTTTATTTGTCTAGGCTTGCGCGACCTGGTAGTATATTAGACTATGCGCAGTGTCTGTCTGTGCGGCATTTTGCCTGGATCTCGGCTTGTGATTTTATAAATTCATATACTTGCATCAAAGTCCGTAAGTGCTTTATTTTATAGGCCTTTTGAACTTGCCAAATATCCTCCAACCGGTTGTCTACATATTTCCTCATGATTATATGGCATCTACGTTTCGGTACCCCAAGTCACCGTAATTATCTTTAATGATGTTATTGATGACTTATTTTCGATATATGTTTAAAGAGGATTGATTGGTTCTACTGAAAAAATTTATTCACACAATTGGTATATCACTGTCTTCAGTTCCGCAAAATTTATAAGGAAAATTGGCTTGCTTCCTAGTGGACTATCGAAAACTGGTTTCTCGTTATCGTAATCTTTTACTTCTTTGATTTTTACTCCAATTTTAATAATCTTGGGATGTGATGAATATAATTCGATTTGGCAACACTAATGAAAACAGACGAGTATGATGTTTATCGGTTAAGGCTACTCGGTATTGGTCTTCACAATATA
>JACCGJ010001892.1:0-73616 GCA_013407085.1 Atriophallophorus winterbourni | reverse complement strand
AACACTACTAAAACCTAACATGATTTTGATTGTTTCAATCAGGTCCCCACGTAGCCGCCTCCTTTTTAGTAAGAAGAGCTCTAGACTCAGCAATCGTTCCTCATACGACCTACTCGATTGCACTACAATCATATGAGTAACTAAACGTTGAACAACTTCCAGCTTGGCAATATCTTTTTCAAAATAAGGTGACCATACTTAAACGCAATACTCGAGATGTGGTCTCACGACCGCTTTGTATAATGGTATGAAAATCTCTGGGGACCTGCAGGATAAAACTGATCGAAGGCGAAAAAGCACTCTCCTAGCGCGTTGTGCAGCAGCTGCGCATTGATCAGCCTATTTAAAGTCCCCTGAAAGTTCTATACCTGAGTCACAAACTTTCGGCACCCCATTTACCTCAAGCATACCATCTGGTCCAGCAACCTCTAGCTTCCTAATGACTTTAGACAAGAGATAGCTTTTAGTGAAGTTAACTGGTAGATCCCATGTAGCAGACCGCTTGATGACCTTTTCTATATCCTCAAGAAGATTCTGTTCATCCAGTGATCCGATAATCTTGACATCATCTGCAAAAATATAGCAGGGAAACTTAAGCAACGCTGACAAATCATCGATGAAAATGAGGAAAATTAGCGGTCCAAGTACGGAACCCTGTGGGACTCCACCAACAACTTTTACTTTCGACGAATACATATTGCCTATCCTGACACGAAAGAATCTATTGCTCAAGAAGCCTATTATCCATTTATTCAGAAGACCATCGATACCCATATAACCAAGTTTGTCTGCAAGCAATCTGTGGTTTACCGAATCAAAGGCCTTGTAAAAGTCCTAGTAAAAAACTTCAACTTGTTGGCCTTTATCTAGCCTCATGGTGACCTCGTTAATAAAACATAAGAGGTTTGTTAGGCACGACTTCCTTTTAAGGAAGCCGTGCTGAGCAGAGTTCAGCAACGAGTAATCAACTAGATGGCGACAGATCCTATCCCTAATAAGTTTCTCCAGGATCTTACATAGGATGCTGGTAAGACTTACAGGTCTGTACTTACAAACTGAGGATCGACTGCCACCTTTATGTATCGGGATTACATTATCCAGCTTCCAAATACTCGGAATATATCCATGTTGCAAGGAAGCGTTAAAAATACGACCCACAGGATCTGCTAGTATTTGCGCCAGGTACTTTATAATTTGAGGGGAAAATGTCGTCTGGGCCAGCAGATTTAGGAAATTAGTTGCTGCAAGAGCATGTTTAACCTCATCATCAGTGAAAAATATCTCCTCAAGCGGAGTAACGATATCAGGCCTTTTGATGACTGGCATGTTAGGCGGATCTATTTGGCGATCAAGCCTCTGAACAGACTGGAAATGTTTAAGAAAGGCCGAAGACTTTTCTGAATCTGAAACTATTTGGGGTCCGTTTTCCTGCTGAAGGTTGCCAATCCAATCGCGTGTTTTGCCTTTGGATTGAGCATAACTATAGTAACGCTTCGGGCGCTTCTTTATATTGCGTGCCAACCGTGATTAAAAGTCACAATTCGCCTTGCGTTGGATTCCCACGGCCTTATTTCTGACCATTTTATACCTTGTCCATGACCGTTGTGTCTGAGAAGCTTTGTAAGTTTTTCAGGCACGGTACCGCATTCTAATCACTCGTCGCATCGCAGGTGTCCACCACTGTGGCTTGTTGCGTTGCTTGACGTGCACCAACGGTGCAAACCTATCTCGCAGGGTAGACAGACAGTGGTGTATAAGCTGCCAGTTTGTTGCTTTATCATCACCTACATAGTGATGCAAGATCTTTTTAGCTTCCTCTAAGACTACTTCCCAGTCTACGCGATTGAAATGGTGCCTCAGTTTAGGAGGAGGTTTATTATACCTGAGTCTTAGTTGGAATCTGATCACAACGTGATCACTTTTTCCTAGTGGAGTGAGATAATCTACATGGCGAACCATTTCTTCGCTTGAAGATGTAACGAGATCCAGGATCCAAGGTAAGCAGCCCTGACGGAATCTTGTGGGCTCATTGACATGTTGACTCATGGCATGTATATGAGTCCATTCGATGAAGTCCTCAGAATTCTTATCAGATTAACAGCACTGGTTCAGCCAAGATATATGTGGTAGGTTAAAATCGACAACTATAAGAACCTGGGACCCAAGCGTGTGTAGCAAACTGAGATTGCCAAGCAAATTTTGCAAGTCCTGAGATCCTGCTTGGGGGCTCATATAAGCGAATGCTATTACCATTGATTGCTTGTAAGATTGAACGATACATGAGCTTAGTTGGACGTTGTGCGTGCTGAGTCTAACGTTCGATTCTGAAGTTCAAAGACCTAGTCTGAGAAACATAGCAACGCCACCCCGGTTTAGTTCATTTGGTCTATCACATCTGACCGCAAAATAACTGCTACAAATTGAGTCAGGTATATGACCATTTGCAGAATGCCAGGTTTCGGACAGTGCTATTACATGCGGTCGCAACTCATGCGCTAGGATGGAGAGTTCAGACCACTCATTTCGGATACTACACGAATTTACTTACGTCACTGTGGCGACGGTCTCGCGATATATTCACACTTAGTCCAGGTTGATCCTCGGGCGTAATACCCGAGGAGTCAGCACGTTTTTGGTGTGCTGCTTAAGAGAGTCGATTCGCCTTACGCGGCCTGAAGTTCTGCCGTACCTTGAAGGTCCATAATCACGAGTTGCGGAATTTCAGGGACAATACGGTGACTATCGTTTTCATCCCCAGATCCGTCCGTGATTTCCATACTTGACAAAGAGCCATCCTGTTCTGAAGAACAGCGTATTCTGTTATAATTTACATCATAACATTAATTCTTTGACCTTTCGGATTCCTTCTTGTCGTCGGGCACGACAACATGTTTCCATTTGTTAGTTTCATTTAAAACAGTGTAACTTTGAAAAACTCGTCACGCGCAGACTGCAAGAGAAATTCAACTAAAAGTAGTCTTGAAGAGTGGCTTGACTCACTTTTGGCACCCTTCCACACGCGAACACGATGCACACGCTTTAGTGGCGTATCTGGGCGCATACCAACCTTACGGTAGTTAAGTAGTTAAGTAAAAAATTCTTCGTGTCTGACAACAGTATTGACGGATGGCAAGGATGCAAATAAATGGTGAGCAGAAATGAAAGGTGATGACAAAGAAATGAAATTTTCATAATAAACTAAATAAAAATTATATTTGCGTAAATTGACTTTTTCGGAATGATTCGTTGAGAGAGGTGATAAAAGAACCCAAATTTATCGAAATAAGAAAATCTGGAAAAAATATGTGGTGGTGAGAAAGGGTGAGTTATAAATAGCATGGTTGAATAAATGTCGATGAATCGAACCAAAATTTGTTCAACAGCCGGATTTTCGTTATTTGCATAAGAGTCATTTGCCTATGGAGCAAATCTCCGGCGGATACATTTCGGTCCAGTTTCGGTGATGGTTCGGTATGCGAAGACAATGGAATACAATAAAAGATATTCTTTTTACCAGCATGGTACATTTTGTTAGTTCATACAATAGAATAAAAAATGTGTAAAAAAATTTTCAGGTTTAGAGGAATTCTGCTTAACCATAATATTGCTGCTGGGTAACTCGTCTGGATCAAATAATCCAAAAATTGAATAGTTTACGTATGCAAATTGAGGCACGTTACGGCAATTCGTATGATTAAAAAATTGAGAACTCGATATATTCTAGTATTCAACCTGGTGGAGCCATTTATTAAGGATTTTGTTAGCAAGTGTATGAGCGATATAATCCGAATAGTGGGCCTGAAGACTTCTACTAACACCGTGCGAGTCTAAAGTGTAGAAAGATGAAAGATGGGTAACCGCTATTAGCCAAACCCTTTTGAATTCACTGCGGATCAAGATGCATTCTCGACAATTGCTGACCACATGGCTAAGTTAACCCTAGGTAAACTGCAGGTCAAGCATGTTAATCATTCTTCCCGAATAATGTGAAACTCTTACGTTTTAAATAGGAGTAACTTAGCTGTAGGAACATTCACTATTCTTAAGCCTGACGTAAAGTCGCAGACGATTATACCGAACAGCAGTTCGGCCCGAGTCGTGCATTCTGACACAGACGAGGTCGATTGGCTTAGTAGCAATGAAGATTGTAGCCGAGCATGTATTTCCAGTAGTTGCTCCTCAAAGATAGGTTTGTCACATTTATCAGACAACCATCTAATACCTCAACATAAGAGGCAACCGAACTAAATGCTCCTGCTATAATTAGAACACTAAAAACCTGCAGCTTCCTCTTGTGCTTGGACCGATTGGCAAGTAGGATTATTTTTCGAAGCACGAATAACCTTGGCCATAATATTTTAAGATAATGTATGTAGCATGAGGAATAAGTGGGCCAAACTTTCTCTCCGTGTGGATTAGTTACACAGAAGAATTATAGCTCTTGCTAAGATCTGGCAATCTGCGCTTGATAATGTGCCAATAAACATCAGCGAAAACTATCTCGTCATTAGATGCGATCGACATGGAGATAGAAGAGGTGGTAGTGTTACAGTTTTCATGGAGTATGGTTTGCACAATTTGGGCACATCCGCATCTCTAAGCAATGAACACGTCCAAGTTGTTATAAGTATCTTCACTTGCTACAAGACATCCTTCGCAATCGCTTGTGTTAACGTCACATGCAGTGCAGCCCAGCTGGACATTAGACAACTGATTGAGACGCTGGACGGTTTGTTCATCTCAGCTCCCGGCGTACATATTTTAAATGATTCCAACCTAGATTCCAACATAGATTAGCCAGGCACTACATGTGAAATCACCGAGCAATCCGAAACTATACTTGATTGACTTCATAATCATGCGTTGCAGCAGCATGTGAGTGAACCAACGAGGTTTTATCATGGAAGCACTCCGCTTACTCTTGATTTCGTATTTTCGTCACAGTTGAAAGCCGTTGTATAATTAAAGCACCTATTACCGCGCGGCAAAATCGCTTCAAAGCTGTACTGCGTTTATAAAAAATCTCGATCAATATAGATGCATTTTCAGACCATTAGACTGGGGTTCACTCCTCTATGCTTTAAAATCTTTCCTTTAGTTATCTAGCGATTCTAATTTGAGTGGAAACTGGGATAGAATACGTAAGTATCTGAAAGTGTTACAAGACAAGCACGCTCCGCTGCAGTGCGTGAGATGGCATCAAAGGCCGATCTGGTGGAATCCTAAATTCCGTAGGTCATCACGTAAGCGAGATTGCCTATGGCGGCAGTATCAACTATTCATCACTTCTGGTTCCTGAGCCTGCTACAAAACCGCTCGATACGATTAGGGTGTATACAGTCAACCACAAACTTTTTCGCTTGGAAACAAATGTTATTCCTTTTGAAACACACAGAGAAAAGAGTAATAATTTCTGTTAACAAAGTACGTAGATCAAATGAAATCAAGAGATTGGTGGCTATTTGAATTGCAACTACAAAAGTACCTTGAATTTAAATATGAACAGTAATCATTCTAAAATGATATTGATCATCGCCTGCTCGTCAAACCAAGGCATTCTATACAAGAATTACTAACACGTATTCTCGAAGAATAATGTTAACACAATTTCGCTAAAGCGAAAATCTGTGAATCAAATTTATACTCCTGAAATTTCCAGCTATTTTCAGTTATAGAACCTAAATCCAATCCGAAAATATTTTATATCCACGCACAATCAGAAGGCAAAGCCGGGAAAATCATTGGAGATTTGTAATTGGAGGGGGAAATAGTAGCCGTTATCGACCTGCCTCAAAGGGTTTTTCAGTAGCGTTCAACGACGGAATAAATCTTTAAATGCACAGTCCGGGCTGCTTAGCCTGCCGCCTGGTGTCTTTGCACCTAACCATGTTCGCCTCAAAAAAGCTGAGGGACCGGATGGTTTCCGCTCAATTATACCAAAGAATATTGCCCCTATTCTTACCTAACCGTTGTGTAAGCTTTTTAATTCATGCTCGCACCTGGGAGTGGCTCTTAGTGAGTGAAACTAGACAATAGTAGTGCCAATACACAAGGGTGTTTCCAGGTCAACTTTTGGTAACTAGAGACTTGCGTGCCTGACTAGCATCATCTCGAAAGTACTTGAAAAACTATTGCGTGACAAAATCCATCAGCATCTTTGTCGCGTTTGTCTACTGAGTGAAACTCAACATGAATTTCATAAGGATAGATTCTGCTTGACAAACCTTATTAGTTTCCTCAATACTGCCACTAAAATGCTAGAATAAGAAGTGCGAGTCGTAGCCCTCTGCTTATATTTTAGCAACGCTTTTGATTCCGTGAATCATCGACTTCTGGAGATCAAGCTAGCAGCAAAATGCACACGGGGCAGTCTATTTGTTCTAATAAGACCATTCCTTACTGGAAGGAAGTGGAAGGTCAAAGTTGTTGTGCAGTGAACTAATTTCGATAACATTCTTGAATATATTGTCGAACAAATTCAGAGTGTTCGCTTTCTGAAAACAGTAGCAGGAGATTAAAATCGCCCATGATCAGCAAATGATAATCTGACAGCTTGAGATTTATTGCAAAGATTCAATGATTATATCATTAAATGAGCTTTTTGATTATGGTAAGCGGTAAATGATGTCGATAGATTATTCACCATTGAATAGGTTTACTAAACACGAAATCGTTTTAGGAATTCTGAAGTCAAGATGAACGATTACGTTTCACTGCGCTTGAACGTTCATGAAAGTAGACTGTAACTCCGCTTCCGGATCTTAGACGATCGCAACGGAGTGGTGACATTTTCGGAATCGCGAGCTCAGCATCACTCATGTAGGGCTGGAACCAAGTATCTGTAACTGCAACCAAATCGAGTGAAGGTCTGTCACAAAGCTCGCATAGTTAAGCTAAATTGTTAGTTACACACTGAGCATTCGTATATAGCACTTGATCGTATTTATCTTACACAATGTATGATCGTGTAGTGTGGCTATTGGTCCAACTCGCGATATGTCAGACATTTTTCGTTTTTTGAGTAAAATTTTGACTGTCAATAACAAGATTGCAATCAAACTGCGACTGAGATGGTGAGTTAGTGAGGAACACGCTTCTTCACGCTTTGTCTAACGTCTGGTGAAAGTTTTTCGCGGGAAGATCAGCAGTCGGTATTGACAGTGATAGCCATATCCGTGGTTCAGAAGGACCATTGCCTTTGTAGTTTCAGGATCTAGGTATTCTAAAAGTGTCTACGATAATTGAATCACGGGATCCAATGCCATCGGCAATGTATAACCGTTGCTTCAAATCATGTTGCTTTGATTCCGAAGCTAAGAATGCATCAACATTTTTGGGGGCACCAAGAAATATTGAACTACGTGAAGTAGACTGGTCTGGACAGGTGGATTAACCTTTTCTTTTCCATGGGGATATGTCGGTTGGGACTCGGTAGGTCGAACCGTGACAAAAACGGAGTAGATACGCATTGAAGTTGACTTCTTTCATGTCAGATTTATTTTGCAATGTCATCCTCATTATGCGCAGCCGGTATACGTGTGGAAACGTTTATGCCGAGTTAAGCGCGTCATCGAAGTAGGTACTAAAGCGTTCAATCCCATATGTGCACAAAGCTTAGTCCATTCCTTGAGCTCATGTGCTTGTCTTTCTGAAAAAAGTGTATCTGTTGACTCCGGTTATTTGTGCAGATCACACTGTGAGCAACATCGGTCTTAGTTGAATGAACGGTATTGTTGCTGTTTTGGGTTGCTCAGATCTAGCAACTGGACGGTGAGGAGTCCTGGCTATAGTTTTCACCATTTTATGTGATGAGGACTGCGGTAAGCATGGTTTACTTTGTACATCTTTATTACATATGGGTAAGCAGTCACGACACTCAGGTAATTGATCAATTTGGGGCGTATTAATTTTATCCTTTTTGCCGCATTGAGCAACATCTATTTCGGGTTGAATTGCGTTAGCAATTGTATAAGTGTTTCCTAACGTTTCAAATAACAGTTTTCCAAAATCTATATTCGAGATTCCAGCTTTGCCCCATGGGGAAGATTTGTGGGTGTATCGCTAGGCTGTTTACTTTGACGTCCACTATATACGTAGCAAACGCCGGGGAAATCAACGTTGTTAATAAACGATACCACGTCTTGGGTTAGGGCTTTATCATAATTGGTATGTACTTCACTCAAGTAGCCAAAACACTTACCCCTCTGTTGCATATTTGACATGCATCATGTGCTGCCATATTTGTCTGGGAAAATCGAGGTAATAGTTCGTGTAATTGTTACAATCCAGTGAGTGATCAGACAGTGCACTTGGCGATGTAGTTGTTTATCAATCGATAGCTAACGGAGGAGTGAATGTTGTGAATCGGAATGACACAATTCAAGCCGTAAAAAGCGAACAACTTTGAATAATAGTGATGCGGTTAAACGAGTGTCAATCTGGCAGAGTTAAAATACTATCAGTCTATTCGAAATGATGAAATCTTTTCAACAGTATTCGATGAGGAACAATATTCTCAATCACCAGGGTAGCTAGCCACCCATTAGCTTTACCTTCATATCTTTCTATACCAGCTGATATTGTTCTAATAACTGAATCATGGGTGAAAGAGAAACAGTTAGATTGTGAACTGTTGATTCCAATTTATCAAATATTTAAAAGGGACCACGTTTCAAAACGTGTAGGAGGATGGTTTGTTTTTGTTCACTCTGACATCGGGGCAAACATCATCATTTCATTCTTCTTCGATCATATTGAAGATACCATCTAGCTTGTACGACCAGCTTTTGATCTCTTACTTGAATGACTCTACTACCCACCGGCTACAACTTCATCATCACTTCAACGCTTTATCGATTGCTCCATGAAAGCCTCTCTCCACTCTTCCCGCTATAAAATGATTGCAGGATATTTTATCATGCCCGAACTTAACTGGGTAGAAACTACCGGTATCAACCCCAATTCTGTTTAATACCATTAAACTATTAGTTTATACTCAGTTTGTTGATAAACCAACACATAAGAACAATATAATTGACCTTGCCTTCAACTTAAATATTACACCAACTAGCTTGAACGTATCACCGTCAAATTTTATTGGCGATCATATTTTTATATCGTTCGAAATGAATTGCAATATAATAATGACTAAGTAGAAAACCATCTATCTTTAGTCATCTAGACTGAAAATGTTTGTAAATGCTCAATCAAAACGAAGATTGGAGGGAATTTTTCGTATCTGATTATTTTAGTGCAATCTCAGGAATGTTTCATAATAAAATTGCGGAATTACTACAGAAATCTACTAATAGAAATGCTAGACGCATCAAACAGATTAAAGCCCGAAAGATAGAAAATTGTAGTGCTTACTGAACATCATGTGCTCGTAATATGCATGACACCTCTTCTCCTTTACTTGCGTATGAACTATATGAAACACTATCATGATCCGTAAACCAAAAAACTGATTTTTGATGAATGTACAGTCCTCAACTCACTTGAAAAGCAGAAAGTATTATCTGAATTAATCAACTCTAAAACATCAGCAAATTTAAATAGTATAATCTACATCATTAACAAAATCCATCTAATAATGTGCGTACAGTAATAAACGAGCTTTTGCTGTTTGTAATAGACTGATTAGTACAGTAACGTCCCGCGAAGGTAAGTGAAAGCGCACAGGACAGTGAAGATTTTATCGCGGTAGCCTAAACGGATACAATGGTGAGGGAGAGTAGTTACGTTGCGCGCGTGAACGGAAGAGATTTCATGATCAATGTTTCTAGATCCAGTAAAATAAAGTTGTTAGACATTTGTGAAGAATATCTAGTATTTTTCAGTGCATCATTATAATAACAAATCTTTGAGGTTGTTCACAACAATAAACACGGGTGACTTCTGACTAGGCAAGTCCTGTGAGTAGAGGACCACCACTACATCACTCAAGGGATCAAGTCCATCCGTTTCAACAAATGCTGATCCAACACGCTCTTGAATAGCTGTTCTGATGGTGCGGACGCTAGTTCGTTCAGTAGCGAGCTCCAAGTGTTCACCACCGGCGTGAATAGCATACTCGCATTACTCAGCTTAAGCCTTCTAGAATTTCGCAACTTGAAGTCTTTCCCAGCAATCTTTGATTTACCTACTAATCTGAAGATCTGGAAGAATTCGATACCATATTGACCTAAAAGGATGCGGTGTGTCAGGAGAAGATTCAACCTTTCTTTTCGAAGTTCTATGGGGTAAGGTTTAAGTAAACTCGGTTTTTCCTCATACGCGAGGTTGCGCATACCGCGCACCATCTTAATTTTTCCTCTTTTGTACTCTCTCAAAAGAATCACATTCGCCTTTAGAGTAAGGAAACGCAACTTTTAGCCCATATTCTAACAGTGAAACGAGAAGACGCTGGCTACAGACTATAGTACAAAATCCAAGCAGGATCCAACTAAATATTATTCCATCATTCCATGATTTAATTTTGGGTATGTATGAAATGTATCAGCAACAAAACGAGAAATAGCAAAGTTATATTACGATTTGAAAGATATGTGTAAATATCTGTTCAAATTCGAACGTGATAATGATGAAGGCATAGTATGTGAATCAAAATAGCTCGCTTTGCCCAATCTCGAAGTTTGGTCGCATGATACCGGGATCATATCGAATTTAGATTGAAGATAATTATTGATCAAAATCACAGATCTGATACATGATCAATAAGCAATCCGAGTATCATATGCTTAATCACCGTTCACAATACAAGGCGATTCAATTAGCATAAATTCATTTCTGCATATCGGGGCACGAGAGCCATAGATCCCACAACCGTTGCTGGAATTTTCACCGATTGCGTGTTGCTCATTGTCTTCATTGGCTGCCAACGAGATCCGGGAATCAGGAAGCGGATTCTTGTCGCGCTGACGATGTGTTCGTCCCAACAAAATTCTCGTACGATTCCCTTTAGCGTTTCCGTTAAATGGATCAATCAGCGGTGCTTCACAAGGCTAGAATAACAAGTATAATTAAAATTTATTCACTACTGTTTAGCTAGCAAAATTATACCTTATAATGATCACCCGATTTAAAATCGATATTTCTTCATGGAAGAGGAAACAGCAGTTAAACGGACCTCTTATTGAATACGCAAATGCGGCACTGGGTATCAGTAAACATTATTGTCACAACCTTTTTTGCTGTGAATCTCGTTCATTAGCTGTCTGTTTCAATAAAATGTTATCTGCCTACTTGTGAGTTGTCAGTAGTCCACATGCGATATATCATTCATACGGATCGTTCATTTGACATGTGATTGGTTGCTTCTCGAAAACGGTTTTTTAATTGGCTATGCTCATTCTTCCGGGTGCAATAACTTGCTCTGAACGGTTCATCTGTCACTTTAATAATTATGATCACTAACCACATCGTCTAGCGTTTTTAGGAAACTATTGGTAACCGCTTGATTGGACGTCTCGTGTAATTGAACCACTTGCTGGCAGAATTCATACGAGTTTAGGGTACCCACCATTCCATAAGAACATCGAAAAGTAATTAAGTGGGCGAGCTGATATTTATGAAATATGTATGTCAACAAAAAAGGTCTTCACATAAGCCTTTATCCATGGTAGAGGTTTCTGTTACACATTTGCATTAGATTGAGGTCATGTTAATAATTAGCTATTCACCCCTGGTTGATTCATTTGAGTCTTAAAATTAAATTTAAGTCATTCTGAAACTATATAAGGCTGTCGTGATGAAATGGAAAACATGCTCGATTTTCACTGTATTTTCGTATTCCAAGTAATTTGCTTAATCATCATTCCTCACCACATTTAAAAATGATAACGGTATAGAGGATT
This sequence comes from Atriophallophorus winterbourni, assembly GCA_013407085.1. Classification (NCBI taxonomy): domain Eukaryota; kingdom Metazoa; phylum Platyhelminthes; class Trematoda; order Plagiorchiida; family Microphallidae; genus Atriophallophorus; species Atriophallophorus winterbourni. The sequence goes on along the minus strand of JACCGJ010001892.1, from coordinate 61,761 downwards.
ATCCGGAATAAAACGGTGGCCGATCAGCACCGTCGTATCACCCGGTGTGATTTTAGTGAAATATTACTGGTACGAGTGACATGCCTATGACATTACACAAATTTTCGGATTCTCGCTATAATTTGAAAACAACTTTTGTTCATTGCCTATTGAAAATATGTTACCCCTAGGAATCAGTTGTCAATTTCTATATTTCTAAAAACTTTCTCAACAAAAGGTGCAAAATTATTTGCGTTAACCTGAGTTCCCAACGAACATAAAATATGACACTGAAATTTGCATGTTTGACAACAAAAAAACTTGGTTAGATCTGATGATGAACTAGCATCGGAATAGATATTTCAATGAATTTCTAAAAATATTTTAGGGGAGATATTCAGATGGCTTATAATCAGTTACCTTAAATCTTTTAACGTACTGCTAATCAAGTTGAACGTTTACTAACATCATTTTCGGTGGTAAAACTTGACCCAATAGCGGTCTTTTTTTATTTCAAAATCAGATTTTATTAATAATAGTATATGACGTTCGAAAAGCAGGACGGAAGCACACGACCGGTTTCGCGGTTATTGCCGCTCATCAGGTATGCGTAACCGTGACCTGACATTCGAACGTTGTTCAGACTTTGTGCTAACCCATTTATTTGCGAATTTAAGGATAAATCCTTATTTGCAAATTGAATTTTAGCTTTTATGTGGGAACTAATCTAAGTCCCACAGTCGGTACAATGCAACACCGGTAACTGTTTGGAATATTTTCGCAACATTGCAACAATTATTAATAATTCTGACTTTAAACTAAAAACTACCACCATGCTGTTATTGGAATGTTGCAAAAATATTCCAAACAGTTACCGGTTCTGTATTGCCCCGACTGTGGGACTTAGATTAGTCCCCACATAATGCTAAATTTCAATTTGAAAATGAGGATCTATCCTCAAATTCGCCAATAGCGGTCTCTCTAAAGCTGATTGAAACCTGGCAGTCAAATTATATTTCTTTCCTGCAATGTTATAAATTCTCGCACTTATCGATCTGAGAGTAGATATATAAAATATGTAATAAGTTAGGACTAATGAAATGCGTGACATCTTTATTAGTGCTATCGCCTAATTTTGCGTATTCTCGAGAAGACATTACAATTTCTAACTTATAAATTGTTCTGAAACTATCGTATCAATATCAAACTTATGGGATTCAGTTTAAACGACTTGCCATGATGGCGTATCTCGCTATCCGGTTTTCATTTTCAGGAGAGCGCTTCTTTGGAGATAGCTGACAATGATCTGGTGTTTTGGTATTCAAGATAGAGATGTGATGTTTCGAGTCTTGTCGGATTCCATTTCGAGTTTCAGCGTTGGTGCTTAACTCGGTGGACTTCTTTCCTGCCATGATGTTCACGGTGTCATGAACATTAAAATATCTCGTTCCATTTTGTCTTTTGTTGCCTGATTCTACTTCACTCCGAGTATTCGCTAGATTTATTTGTGGTATTGGCGTCCCGTGATCCAACGATTCAGCTGAAGCCATGTCCTTGTATCCTCTGCCGGGGTTGTTCAAACGGCTGGTACTCCGTCGACGGAAGAATTTATTCCTTTAGGTGATAGAAACATTATTCTTGATGGCGCATGCATAGTACGTTATTGAATAAACAGTTGAATCTAGAAGAGAAAACGTTTTTTCACTTTCTTGAGTGTAGAATTTCAAAACTCGATTAAAAACTGTGGAGCTTTCGCCTGGATATCGTAATGTTTCACAGAAAATTGCACGCTGTAACTAGGTAGCATTTCTTATATTGTTTCAGAGGGTCGTGAAACAAATTCGTCATCTTTCAAACTTTGCAACTAATAGTTACATGCTTTTGACCATTAGAAAAAATTATTACATAATTCCGGAACGATGAATTCGTCACATACATTCTTGAAATTCTGTCTAAATAGTAAACACATAAATCTCTGATACAATACATTACAATGTACAATACAATGTGTACCGGTAAATAACTTCTTTCAGACACCTAACCAATAGCCAAGATTTAATTGTTATTCGTTCGGTATAATTGAAGAGCTGTATATGAAGGAATATCATCGTCCCATTGATTTTGATTTTATTTATACTTATATATATATATACATTTGTACCTATATTTCCACCCTGTGGTTATTGTAAAGTTAATTGCTTTTTCAGCCATAAATTTTGAATCTTGAATCTTGAATATGAAAAATGTTCGAAAAAATGACAGTATTCCCATAATGTTTATTACACACACCCGGTTTGCTGGTTCCTGTGACTCGATTGTTTATGTTGATTATGAAGAGGTACATGTCAAGGAGGAAGTTCAAAACTATTAGATAGATAGATAGATAGATAGATAGATAGATAGATAGATAGATAGATAGATAGATAGATAGATAGATAGATAGATAGATAGATAGATAGATAGATAGGTAGATAGATAGATAGATAGATAGATAGATAGATAGATAGATTAGTAGACAGAATATGGGTTTTGCAATAGTTTACACTATCTGTTCTATCATTTTTACAGAAAAACTGCCGCACACATGTTGATCCGTACAACTTGCGATGGACATTCATATGATTCATCTGCTCGGGTGATGCTGGGTGTGTGATGTAAACAACCGTGATGAGGCATGTGTGACACAAATGTTTACAGACTATAAACAAGATCCGTTTAAGTGTTACGTGATGCATGGCTTGTTTGTGTGTCCAACGATCTAGCTTGTTAATTTCATAATGCGAAATTCTTCGTTACAAAAGGAACTAGGTCTATATTCACTAGTGGGTGCCGGCTCAGTATACTCACAGCAGTATGATGTTACCAGTTCCAAACTATCAAATTTTCGTGTTGGCACTAATTGCTAATTTGTTCGTTCTAGTGTTTCTTCAGTAAAACCGTTATGATTCCCTGAATAAAATCAATTAAACGAGCAATTTATTTACCAAAGTGAAGCTGCTATATTACAATAACATTTAACGGTTAGTTATATAAATAGGTGAGACATTTTGCTTACATTATAGAACGTTGACAACGTATCGCTGTTTATTATAATGTGAAAGCTCCGCTAATCCTTTGTTTCATGATACCTCGGGGAAAGCATAACAAAATCGATTTAAAATTATCAAAGTTATTGCAATTCAAACCTGTTTCTGTCAAATGTTGTTTATCAAAAAGCTGTCTCCAAATTGGGACGATTAGAAGAATCGAGGTTTATACTGTACTGGTAGGATATACTTAGATAAAACAACATTCAATGATACCAAAATCCAATTTTCGGTATAATTTTTTCTCATGAATGTGGGTAGTAGTCTTATCACTTCCATCTTATCAAGATCAACGCTGTGACCCGTGTCTAGCACGGGTTCAGCTAGGGCAAAATCCCGAATCAGTGATTGATATTCACTGGGTTTGTGGGGTTGCTTTCATACTCGTTTCGTATGTTCGTTTGTCTTAGTGCAAAGTTCTCTAGACGTTTGCCAATGTAAACACCCGGCTAACCCTTGCATTTGATTTGTAGATGCAGTTGGTCGCACAACCTAAAGGAGTCTTATCTTTGAGATGCACTAATACGGAGTAAGGGGTTCTACCTCATTTATATGTTACTCTAATACATGCGTTATTCAAGGTTCGACTTATTTCTTCGGAGGCGATTTTGACATACGGTAGAAATACCCTAGCTCACCAAACTTTTTCCGTTTTTGGTTGCGGATGTTTATCTCGGTTCAATTGGCGCTTAATTAAGCTCTTGAAGTAGCCATGATCTGTAAGTCGACGGATGACATCATGATGAGCTAGTTTCTTATCGGTATCATCGCTGCAGTGGCAGTCAACTTGTAGAGCATCGAATTAGCTACGGACTGAAATACCGTTTTAAGGAGCGCAGATGTGTACCTCAAAATTGCATCTGTGTCAATTGGATTACGATATACCGTCGTTCTTATCTTGCACTTGTCTTTTTGGGCGAGACAGTCCAAGAACGGAAGTATCCCTTTCTTAGAATCGGTTTCTTTTGTGAACTGGCTTTTCGGATCCAAATTATTGTGATAACTATGAAATGCTTCTAGTCTGTTGCACTTTATGATGGCGAATGTATCGTCGAATAAGGGGTACAACCGACACACTTGCTCGGACGAATCTTCTGTGTTCAGAAGCGAAACGTTACCAAAAAACCTGATTTAACCGATTCATTGCAAAATTTCTTTTCATGATATTGGAGTTCCGATCGGTCTCGAATATTTTCAAATACCTTGTTTAAGCATGAATTAGGTAATGAATGTGAAACTGAAGCACAGCATATGGAAGACTGAGACGATATGATCTCCATTACTTTTGGTTGGTGGAGTTGCTGCCATTTCTCATATCTCAAAATATGCACAATTCCGCTGAGTTTTTGTTATTGGATGTAAACTTTATTCCGAAGTCGCTCAAATCAATTGTTTTCTAGAGTTGAGTCAATATCCAAAGGTAGATTAAATTCTGAGTTTACATACACCTAAAAATTCATAAAACGTGGAGAATAATGTTCCATGCAATATCAAAACTGAAAAAGCGTTTTGGACATTCATTATCAGTTAATTCATGGGATGTGATAACTCACGACATGTTGTTTAATAAAGATGCAGTCATCATTACTCAACCAAAATCATTATCAGACATTAATGTACTGATTTTCATCTGCATGGAAAAAAATTCGAGCAGGCTATTAGCATGAACAAGATTGATGTTCTTCGTCAAGAGATTGCATTGTCTTTAATCTTCACTGTTGAAAACTGCCAACTTAGTCCATTACATTGTTTCGCATATCTTCATTCAACGGTTGCGGATAGCCCCTTACTAGACCAGTGGTTCCAACCACGATGCCGTGACACAATAAGGTGCCGCGGAATGATCACTTACGTGCTGCGAAGAGATACTTCGTGAAAGACATTCGATTTTATTTTGTTTCACGAAGACATTCAATTTTTAATCATGAGAAATTGATTAATTTATTGAATTTGAACGTTTTGTGAATACTTATTAGTAAGCGACGTTACGCTTTATGATAAAAAACAAATTTGCACAGTGGTTCCAACAAACCGTGCCGCGGATAAATATAAGAGGTCTATAGGGTGCCGCAATGTAAACGGGTTTGGAACCACTGTGTTGTACACAGAAGATGGGCACACTTCATCAACAGAAGAATACTTGTAGATCAGGGTGTGAATGGTGCTCAAACGGTGTTCGTTGAGTTGCGGGCTAGCAATTTTGCCTATTTAACTTGTAGTTCTTTTGTGAAGGGTTAAAAGTAAGTGAGTGCCAACAGCACGAAAGTGGTGCAGAATGTGTGATGCTAATGAATGGAAATAAGGAATTTAGTCTGGTTTACGTTATAGTCGAATTATTGAATTGTTCTATCACCAATAAGAATTTTGTGTTGGTTAGGTGTCAGATTATTCAAACAATAAAACTGAATAACAACATAAAAATTAGTTGATGCAAGGGTAATCATGTTACTTGCTTGAAAATGCGTGCTCGACTTTGACTGGATGGCCGAAGCACTACCAGGTTTATTTAACTGTATCATTTGAAGAAGTTGGTTTATGAGCCACCATGGTTAAGCTGTGAATTTGTTTTTTTTTGACTGCTGGTCTATTTGGGTAAAAGTTATTTATTTTTGTTCAGGAGACATTTCTTTAACTGAAGCTTAGTTCACAAACTATACGGATTTGAGGATACCATTCTGATTCAATAGTTGCATCAACATTAAAGGATATTCCCCGTTCATACACTGTTTCAGCTCAAACAAATACTTATTGTGATGTATTTGCCTGATCAACTCTAACAGCAATAAAGCGGATTATGTGTCAAAGAGAAGCATATTGTTATATTCTAACCACTGGCTACCGAAAAATTAATCGTAAGCGGCAAGGTAGCACAAGTTATGAGAAACTCCGAGCGATGTCTCTGTCCACAGGGATAATTGACACACAAAATGTTCAGTCAACTCTGAACCATTTGCTCAGACTTTCATATGTTTGACTGCTGTCCATGTAAATTTTTGCCACATTTAGATGTATATTCTGTGTCCACGTGCTTCAACAAGGTTGACAGAGTTAATCATATAAAACTGGAATCTTAAACCTGCTCTGCGTCTAATTCTGCGGTGCCATGGTTGAGGTAGCCTGTCGTAATGATGAGTGAGAATGACTCGAAAACTTCTCCTCTTGTGAGATTGCTACAAGACCTAACAAGTACATATATTTGATTCTAGTTGTTTTGCGTTTTTAGAGAAGTAGGCCATACTTAAAATCTTTTTGAATGAGATTACTGTTAAAAATTTATCAGATAAAAGGATACATGTTATAATGCATATATTGTTACCGGTTGAAACAGTTTTACCTCCGGGTTATTAGGCCGTAGTCCAACTATTAAATTGATGAATATTGCTAAAAATTTGCTTTTAGATTAACTCTCGCTGTAAGAAGGTTCTGAAATAATATCTAATGAATGAATGTTTTTAGTATTTGTTTAGACTAGTGGATAATCTTAAAATCGTGCGGGTTTACAGTTTTAAATGCTCTAATGTTACAGGTCACAAGCAGCTCGGAAAAATAGCTGATTTATACTTCGCGATCTCTAAAAATGTGTCTATGATGACCAAGCAATTTGCGCGTATTTTGAACAAAATACATATTCAACGATTATCTAAACGATCTTACCTTCACATGAAAATAAAATGCAAATATCATATCTTATCAGCTAACAGTGATTCTTTTGTCTCGTTTTACTGCTGTCTAGTCTATCTTTGTACAAGAGTGCAAGAGCAAGGGTAGAAGATATTCTGTATTGATTTTCCTATTTAATCAATAGGTTGTGGCAATCAAAGATGACGCTGGTTAGAAGGAGTTTATGTTGTTTTTTTATTGAAAGCAAAGTCAACTTACGCATTCAACAGATAATAGGCAACCTAACATTTGACCGGACGATGAATGCGCGGGTAATATGAGAACAATTTCTTTAAGAAATCTTCTGCCTTTGACTGAGTGAAACACACATTTTACTTTGACTTTTATCCTTCAAAATTCACAAAAAATGCTAAACACTGTTACGAGTTTGACTAAACTAATCTCGCTGTATCCATTTGTTCAAAAACAGAAATAGATTAGTGCTTGACTTTTATATAACTGCGAGGGATGTGAGCGGGAACTAAACCTTGATTGTGTGTTTGGACCTGCCTCTATAACAGCGGTTCCAAAGACAAATAAAATCAATTTACTGTAAATGGAGTGCTTTTATAACTAAGATCTTAATTAATCTTTTTTCCCTGTGATTTATTCAATATATATTGGTTTGCAAATATGGAGGCCTTTTGAAAAACCTTTTCAATTGCATCGATTTAATCAGTTGGCCATATAAAGCTGGATAATTTGGCCGCAGAACAGGGACATTATCAAGCCAAATTTTCAGACCTTACACAAGGTAGTTTCACAGAATATACATGTAATGTGTATTTAATGCATACGCGTTTACTTAATACGGGTTCCAGATATGTGATTCAAATAAATTTAACTTATATGCGAAATTATTTTGTTTATGGCGATCCAGATCGAGCTGAGGACACTGGATTCTAAATATTCTCGCCGGGTTGGTGCGTTAAGACATACTTAGTTCGCGTTTCTGAACTTTTACAAGGGAAGATTGTGTCCAGAAAAGCTCATTTGCATGCATTTCCATCACACACACCCCATCACCGGTTTCGTGCAGTTTGCACTCATCAGGTAGGAACAGTTTGCTCAGGATCCGCATGCGCTTGAAACAGTGGAAGAAAGGTAAACAAGTTGCACTTGTATGCCACTGTTGGATAAGGTTTGTAACGTTACGCGGGAGTACGGTATTTTTTCATAATGAAACTCAATTTTGATATTGAAAAGTAGTTTTATTATGCAGTAAGATTTGTTCGTGAAAACGAGAAATATAATTGAAATCTAGAGTCCTAAATATCAAATTGTCATTAAATTCAGATTATCATTTTGTTGATGCACTATACATTAACCAATTTTTCTTCAGCAGTCCATATATTTTCTGGTACACTAAGCGATATCTTTTTAAGGTATTACATAAAGAATACAGGTTGAAGCTGCCACAGTGTTCAAACTGACTGCATTTAAACCTAAATAGCTTAAGGAATGCGTTTTCGAATAATTTTTCAAATATAAACTGAGAGAAAATACATTTCTTGACTCTATTTACGTGGAAGACACACTTTTATCATGGTCATATTCGAAGCGTAACGAATTATTTTTGATAGTGCAAATATTATTCTCCCGTGTGAAGGTAAATCCAGTTTAGTTTCGGTGAATCTCTAATTTTCTTTAGTTCCCCTAATTTGAAAACCATAGAAAGTATAACACGCTAATATTCTCTCTGATAAACAGTAAAGCTTGATCTTTGATTGTTTAATAATTTACGAATGCCATTCTTAATATTGCCATATTTATTTACAAAATCAGTTGCTCGCTATCTGCAAGATGTTGTACCAAACAATATGTTTGAAAGTCATATTAAATTGAGCAAACCATTGTTAAATCGAAATCTAAACTAGACCAGAATTCTGGGTTTCCGATAGTTAGATCTAAAGAACATTTAGCATTAGCAAAACACTTGTTTTGCAAAACAGAACCACTTTCATCTTTATTGAGGCAATCGTCCTCCGAATAAATGACTAATGAAACACGACAAAAACGATTTAGGATTTGTATATTAAGTTCAAGATTTATTTAAGTTCAACCAGAAACGGTATTGAGGTTGCATTTCAGCGTGTTTCTAGTCATATTTTCATTCATCACAAATTGCTTTGCTATCATTAATAAGAATGAAAACGTTCGAATTATTCCATTCTATTCCAAACGTGGATAGAAGAAAATACGGTTTAATGTGCACATTCGTTTATAATATTCGCAGCAGACATCTTCTGATAAAACTTTGTATGTGATATTTTATAACAACATTTTACTGAGGGCTGGTTGCATATATTTCAGCCATCAAATCCAATTGCAGTTCGCGTCAACATAATCCTGTAAACCATTCTCGCTCGAGTATAGCGCAGTATTAGTGAAATCACACCAACAAAATTTATGCTTGCAGCATCGATCCCCATCCATGATACTGCTGGTGTTTTCGTCTATTCATACGATTTCGGTTGACTTTTAACCCTATTTACCGAGTATAATCTGAAGCAGGTTGCAAGTATTATACCTATTTTTAACACATTAGTAGAGTAGTTAAAAAATTTATGCTTGTTATGCTTGCTTACCACTTTACCACTGTTTCAGTGCTCACTCAACCTGATCTTGCTGTCTCCACTTGACGACGGCAAACAGCCAGAAACCGGTAGTGGTGTGCAAGGGATAGGGATGTGAGCAACACATTACTTTAGTATAGTAGTCGTTCAGCAATTGCCTGGATCTGGATAAATATTTTACGAGTCAAAGTATAACAGTTTTCAATGTATTGTGTTGCTCACATCCCCACACCTTACACACCACTACCGGTTTCTGGCTGTTTGCCGTGATCAGGTGGAGACAGTAAGATGATGTTCCGTGATAATTTTCATTGTTCTAATAATTATCGATTTTTGAAAGACCAGTTATCCCTTTTCATAAATTCATTTAATGTTTCATGTAAACTGGAAAGCCTATTATACAAATAAAACTGTTTTCTCTGGTATTGAATAAATATGTTTAAGTGTGAGCTTAGCGTGTTAAAGTTCTGTTCAACTTGCGCTAATCTTGGCTGGGCGATAGTTGCGAAATTTCTAAAATATATTATCATTTAGATGTATCACCAAAATCATAATAACACTAAAAAAACAAAACCTGTGTCATTGAGTAAAATCAGTGTCATTTCCAAAAGAAATCATTCGCAAACCGATAATGTTTTCCATTATTTGAATGGTATATTAATGTAATTCGTTAATACTTACCGTTTCGGAAAAATTCCCTCACATTTCCTGTAAAAAAAACAATTTACATATTTCAGACTTTGTATGACATTCAACTGTTTTTTCGGCATTTTGGTCAAAAATTCTCATCAAGTTTATCGTGTGTTTTCTTTTCACCGCAAAGGTCATTCAAGATGATTCAGCGGGCATTCGATTTCGTTTTTTCAACAATTGCAAGAAGTGTATAAAATTTATACTAGAATTGTCAGAATTAGAATTAATTATGCATGCTATTTATTTGGAAGAATTTCTTGTATTGCATGAAATGTTTACGTGTACATAAAAAGTGACGAATCGACTGCGAATATTAAATCCTTATTTTGAAACGATGCAAACATGAGTTTGAATGGATAATTTTGATTGTTTGCAGTTGTGGGAGGGAAATACAAATAAATGACTTGGTAGTCTTTTCTCAGTTTGTAATGTCGGCGCTTTCGCACAACGGGTACATGCAATCAAGATCGAAGTTGAATGAATGCCAAAAAATATTTGTACACGTTTAATCAGGACTACCCCCAGTAACTCAAACGGTAAATCAAAGTTTTAATGATCCAAAAACCAAATACTTTACAATAACCAAAGATTAAAAATATAGGGAATGCATAAAAACAACAAAGATATTCCGTGAATGCGAAAAGGCAGCTTATGTACTGAGGTGTTAGGTTAGATTTGGTCAACATAAACTTGTCAAGTTCACCCTTGAACATGTTCAGAAGTGATGCGCAAATGATATGTGGGGGCAGAGAGTTCCGTATGAAACAAACTCGGACAACAAAAGAAGAACCTTCGACAATTTGATCTAGAGTGTGGAATAATTAAATTGTAGCCATGCGATCTGCTACCACGTGCTTATTGCAGATGAAACAGGTGTTCAAGTGGGTGATTCAATGTATCCAGAATGTTGAAGAGCACGATCAATTCACCCCTGACACGGCGGTACGAAAAGTCAAATTGTTTCAGAGTTGCAATCCTCTCCTCGTATGGCCTGTTGTGCAGTCAGGTCACAAGTTTTGTAGTGCGGTAGTATACGCGTGGCAGCAAAGTCATGTACTTCTGTAACCAAGGGGACCATGCTTTAACAACGTACTCCATTGTTGGCCGGATATAGGTGTTAATTTTCCGTTATAGCATTGACCATTCGTTATGTAGGTCGTTTACCGTGCTATTGTTCTCTATCTGAATTGTGTGGATAGTTAATATTCGCGTGATTGAGAACAGTAGGAGAACTGTAAACAACTTCAAATTTAGGGTCAGTGTTGAGTAAGTCCCACATAGTTAGCCTGATCACACACACGAACGGAGTTAAAACCACAAACTTTTCAAAATAACCATTGTTGCGTGGTTTTTCATCATTTACTACGACCGATTCCTCGATATTTGCGCTCATTATGCACGGATAGCATGATCAGGTTCCGCTTGCTTGAAACAATTAGGAAATTGGAAACTAGCATATCCTTTTTTAATTACATTTCATAAAGCCACCTTGTTTTAAGTTGCTGTCTAAAACAGGTTCATATTTCACTCTAATTATAACGATGAAGAGTTAAAACAAAGCATATGATACCTTGAGTTTTGACACGAAATAATTGGCAATAAAAACTTCACATTCGCTCGCTACATGTACTTTTTATATCCATCATATGCAAGCTATCATTCGGGCGCCTTTTTCCATGATTAATCAACCGTCTCATTTTACACATCCACGATTCTACTGCATTGGTTTTTCGATAAATGATGTTGTATTCTCAAACCAAGGAAATTAATGAACGTTTCCCAATTCATGGATCTTCTATTTTGAACAACCGTCGAAGTAAGAACCGAATAAATTTCTTTCTCTCGATTCAGTAGATTGATGGTCTCACCAGAATGGAAAGTGAAGTGCCGTTTGCTTTTATGGATCATTACTCGGACAACATTAACAGACATGAGGTTCTCGAAACTCCGTGAAGATAATCATATTGCTATTGTTCATAAAACTGTGATTTACTAGCAAGGATAAGTGACTGAAAACACAAAATCTCAAAGACAAGAGAAATTGCTACATTATACACAATACCATTTTATTGATTTGAAGGAAAATTCTTTGAATGCTTTTGATCATATGAATCCTAGTCGTACTGCTTTATTACTCTCCCCTCATAGGTAGATTTTATCACACGGAAACATTTAGCACATACGGATATTTTTCACAAATTACAAGTGGAATACAATATTTATCAACTTTTTACTCCTTTCCCTAGGAATATTGGTGTGTAAACATTGTCATACACTGCCCAAAGGCAGACAAAAATGATTCTGTCGAGTTGACGTGGAGAATTTCTAGCATTTAACCGTGTGCGTCGAGTCACCCATGGGCAAACGAGAGGGGGTTGGCATTATTTATTCAGAAAAATGTCAGGCTTCATATCAAAATGCTATGCGAATTTCTCTTCCAAACAATCATAGAATTGTTATCGTTTCACGGATATTGAAAACACATTCGGGTGTATATCATTGAACCGCACTTATAAATCTATCAGCCAATGCCAGCTTTCATATCTGATGACTTCGAAAGCAGGAGTGAGTCAACTAAGGCGAGAAACATGGAAGAGAATTGAGTCCTGCTTCTTATTTTACTGATGAGTCAGAGTGTTTTGTCTCCGTTCGATTTGATTTCACTTTCTAAATAATTATTTATTGTCTCGACCTGATTAAAAATTATCCCAACAATGATTACTAGGAATATATCTTTTTAAAGAATCAAGTTTTTTATCTTAACTTGGGACTTAAATGTATGGTTAGTCAAATTTAGATAGCGTGAATTAGAACGTGGTAAGAAGCGTATATTTGCATTAAAAAATATAGCGGAAATGGATTTAAATGTCGTCGTTGTGTATCGTTTCTCACGTGTCTAGTTATGTGTTTTGCTAATTGGCGTATATAAGTTTTGAAAGCCTTGGAATAGGTAATATACTCTTCCAATACAGTGATGTAAATCTTTGTGTATATGATTTTCCGTGAATGGCAAGAATTTGTATCTAATATGAGATATGTTTGAGACACGAAGCCAATGCTCCAAGTTTATCGTGAATATTCCGAACGAGATGTGAGGTAGATGACAGAACCTCCCACAGCGAAATTGACAAATGTTTCTTTTTGTACATGAAGTCGCGTTGAATTATTACTGGATTACGCTGACAAATACGAATCAGCCAATAACGATCAACCTGGGCATGCATTGAACACGGTTATTTGACAGCGTAAGAATTTAAAGACTAAGCGAAGTCAATGCAGTTGTTCATCGAATATTTATCTACTCGCAATGATTTGCATACGTTTTGCTCATCGCAAAACAGTCAGACAGTGGCCATCAGTAAATTTGCTTACTCTGTTTACTATTCATCATGCCGAGCTCAGTTCCGTACCAACCACTTGAGAAGATAACAAAGCAATCAATTTCAAACGCTACTGGAAAACTCACTTCGCTGGAACAAGAATCGATTCCAAATGATCAGCAACCTCGTAGGTAGCCGCGACGCTGGAGGGGATGTTCAGAAGTGTCATGAGGCGCAAGACATCAAATGAATGGTCGAGTACCATCAGCGCTCCGTGTAGTCCGCTTCCATCAATGCCGTGAGTAAATTCCTTTAAAATGAATGATGTACATAATTCGGCGCTTTTTGCTTGGAACTTATTCAAATGTCAACAACAAACCTTCCAAGCGCATTAAAAGCAAATGGTTGAGGTTAATCTCAGTGTGCCGGAAAAATAGTTCCGGTAACCGGAACTAGGAAATCCTTTCGAACTTATGATTCACAATTTGACTCGAAAGAATTTCATTCAATTCAGATTAATTGTTCGCTCTCAACCACAATTTTAAAACATTGTTTCTTGAACACAACTTGCGATTTGTGAAATTTTATTGGTCAGAAATCATGGAAAGACTCTGAACTAACTAACTAAGTCCGTTTTCGGTTTATTTTACGATAAGATCAATGATTCGGCTCACAAGGGCATGAACCTCTGTCGTCAATCAAGAAGAAGAAATAAATAATACAAACCAACTCTATCCTGAATGAATCAAATGTATTCAAGATTCAAAAATTTATAGTTCCAAAAAGTACAGTTTCACAATTACCACAGCTTAATAAATATTCGTCCATTCAAAGGCTAATGTAAAGTAATGATCGTGGTTATTCTGTTTATCAAAATTGCGTTTTAATTTAAAAAGGGCACGTAGTTTTAATTCGCAATGATTTCGCATAATCGATACGGAAACTTATCGGAATATCAATTCCACATGAAAATCCACATCAGCGGAAGTTGACTGTCATTGTTTCCGTAATATGTAACGGATATGGCATCATCGCGATTAAGTAATTCAAAGTAACTAAACGTTTTATTAATCCAAAAAGTAAATATTTACAGTAACCATATTTTAAAAATATGAGGAATGCATAACAACAGCAAAGATGTTTTGTCAGTATGGGAAGTCAGCTTATGTATTGACGTGCGAGGTTGGATTTGGTCAACATAATCTAGTCAATTTCTGCGTTGAACATGTTCATGCTTGATGCACAAATGATATGTGGGGCAAAGGGTTCCATATAAAACGAACTCGGACAGCAAAGAAGAACCTTCTACAATTTGATCTATAGTGTGCAGTAATTAACTTGTAGCAGTGAGATCTGTTACTACGTGATTCTTGCCGATGAAACAGGTGTTCAAGTGGATGATTCATTCTAAGCAGAATGTTGAACAGCATGATAAAATCAAAGCCGGCGGTACAAAAGTCAAATTGGTTCAGAGTTGCTATCCTGTCCTCGTATGGCCTGTTCCGTAATCAGGTCACCAGTTTTGTAGCGTGGTGGTATATGCGTTGCAGCAAAGCAATGTACTTCTGTAACCAGGGCGACTACGCTTGATCAGTGTACGCCCATGTTGACCGCAGATAGATGGTAATTATCCGTGGAAGTACCTGCTTCTTTTGTATGCCGCAGAACACTGCCGTGATTACTTCATGTTAATGCTAGTCCACACATCCAGGTCTTTCTCTTCTCTAATCCATGGAAGTTGTTGCGACACCAGGGAGTATGTGAATTCGGAGGATTTAACGACATTTAACGTTTTACATTTTTGGAAGTTACATGGTAGGCAGTTTTGTAACGACCACGTATGGAGTGATTAGAGATCTTTTTGTAGAAGTTGGTAATGTTCTATGGTGCGCACGTTAGTCCAAACTCTGATGTCACGCTCAAATAAAATGAATTTACTGCGTACAATTTCAGGTATATCTTTCGCGTTCACCAGAAAGAGTATTGGCACCATGTCTGAGTCATTAGGTACGCCACTTGTTACTTCAACTGGCCTGGACAGTGCCACATCAACTCTAGCCCTGATGACTCTACCAGTCAAGTAATCCTGTATCCTGCCAATAATCTGCCACCCATCCCGAGCTGCTCCAATTTCTCTAGCAGTATTCTGTGGATGATTCGGTCAAAAGCTTTAGACATATCCAAAAGTTATTAGAAGATTGGTGAGGCAGGAGTACCTTGTCCTAAATCCGTGCTGTGCGGTGGAAAGTAGCTTATTTTGTTCCAAATGTTTGATAAGTTCATCAGCTAAAAATCGTTCGAGAAGTTTAGAGACCACTGGCAACAATGTGACTGGTCTGTAGTTAGACTCATCGGATCGGTTCCAGCTTTTGTGCATCGCAGTGATTAATCCACTTTTCCAATAAGTAGGAACCTTGCTACAACTCAGTGACAGGTTGAAAAGATCCGAGAGTGGTGAGAATAGAGCATGGACGCATTGATTTAGAAGGAGCGGTGTTATTTCGTCAGAATCTGGTGATTTTTTTGTATTTAGCCAGCGTAGCCTCACTTGGACACTCTGGGGGTTCACATTGATTTCGTGTATTGTGTTAATGTGTGATCTGAATGCAGGCATAACACAGCATAAGGGCTCGCTAGCGTAGAACAATCTAGATTAAAATTAAGCGACTTTGTCGGAGGCTTCGAGAGTGGTCGATTTAGTTCCGGTCGTAGTAAGTAAATCGGAAACGCCTGGCTTTACTGCTCACGATTTATTTGAAAATCCTCTCTATCCTCCTGCACAAGTTTATTAACTTTGTTCATCAGCCAACGATAGGATTCTCAGGATTCATATGTTTCCTGCAGTATGTGGTTTCTCCACGCAGATTCTTACCAATTATCCATTTCCGTGTTCAACTCCGAATCTCGAATTTGAATCTTTTTTCAGTTTTTTGAAACATATTTAGAGTGGAGTTCTATTTGCTCGTAGACTTTCTGAAGTATCGATGACCAGTATTGTTGGACATCCGTGTTAATCGGTGCCTAGTCGGGGACTTCTTGAAGTGACATTGATAATGCAACCGTATCGATTTTTCTTATCAATTTCTGAGCATCATTAGCTCTTTTCGCTTCAGATATATAGTAGAAAACAATGACTACATGATCACTCTTTTCAAGAGATGCTTCATAGCGAATATCCTCGATGACATTTTCCTCGCTAGTCAGAACAAGATCGAGAATGGACGGTGTGTTTGTGCCTCTGAAGCGAGTGTTGCTTGAGATGTGGTTGAATAAAGGAATTTCGTTGAACATTTTGTAGAATAGATGATCAAGAGTTTTCACCGGTGGAATCTCGCTTTTTCGTAAATTCGGGAGATTAAAGTCACCCATGATCAGGACGTTGTTGAAATATGTGGGAAAAACCAGCTGAGTTTTCTCAAGTAAACTCGATAGTGTCGGCTTTCAGGTGTTTACTGATAATGTTGATCTCTCGTGGAGGTTTGTATCGATACTGATTACAATTGTTAGGCACTGTGTCCAACATAGTAGTGATCAAACGTGTCCGTTTAAGCAATCGTCTATTTTCGAATTTTAGAAAATTTTTGATAATAATGAAATTCGAATGCGTTTTGAGCAGTTTTTCTATTGCTGTTTACAAAAGACTGTCACAATTGGTAACCTATCCTAACAGCAAAAGATAAATACAAATAGATACCCAAATCCATTATTTGTTAAATATCAACGCAGTTAGAGTACATAATCATAAAATGTACATCATTCATCCTATAGAAGCTTGTCCATATAACGTTTTACAATAATGATCGTACTATTTCTCAGGAAGGATAACATCAAGTGGGGGGATAGTATACACGCGATAACGGACGCAATTTTCCCTATCTCCCAACAGATAGCAAAGAATTCGAAGCGGGCTGTGTGCCAACGATTTGCAGTTTGAGTTGGTTGTGGTCAGAGAATGAGCTGTTCAATATTGTCGACTCGAAAGCTTGAAAATGATTTGATGGTACCGGATAGCGTATGCTCAAGGGTTATCAATTGAAGTATCATCGGTTTAAGTTAGATCAGAAATTTTTGTTCTTAATCTGTATATACGGCAGCCTTTCAGATAAGAAATTGTTTCATCACATATTGATTAAAGCTGGACATCACACTGAAAACTCTCAACCTTGGTCACAACAAGAGATTTACGTTAAAATATCCAAGATGCTTGACGAAAACTAGGCTTTCGATGTATACTTTTAAAATGATGGAGAACATGTCGTTAAAATCAATTGCTAATTGGATAGAAAGTTTTAATAATAGTTACTGGCACACCTCTGGGTCATACACTCTGACTAGTCTGAAATTAAAAAATATCTGGGAAACCATTATCCAGACAAATTAATGTCTACGCTGCCATGAGAACATGCGTTTGTCGGGATAACATAATAGCGCTCCAGTCAGCCTCGTAATGATCGTAATGTTACATTGATTTTTACGTTAACTGTCTGTTTTGTCTGATAATAGTTGAAAACAGGAAAGGACTGAAATCAAAATGGGAAATTTGTTTCACATTATTTGAAAACCGTGATAGTTTAAAGGCACATGATTAAGAAACGTTCTGTCGAAATAACTTTCATTTTAATAAAACATAGGATGGAATTTGTCAAATGCATTCAAGGATTTATGATTAAAAAGTGAACACTTTATAACAACACAAGATTACGGTATGAATGAAAATGTGAATGAAAATAGTATATAACGAGTATAACACAGGCACGGCTCACAAATGATGTTCTTTGTATATGTAGATTCGATTCCACAATAAATAACGTCATGCACAGAAAATCTATCATATGATAATGCATGGAATTCCAGAAAAATAAAACAAGCATGACGAAAAATGTCACGGGCAATTAATACGTGGAATTGGAATGTAGATGGATATAGTATGCCCGCTTTTCACTTTCTCACCACACACTTGATACGAGTGTATTCTTGGAAGTCTGTCGGTAGACACAATGTTATAGGTAACAATGATATTTCACCATTAACGTTTTTATGTAAAGTCTCATAGACCCAGACGTCGCAATCTTTTAATGTACGGATCATTTTGGTGACCCATCACCAACTTTATCGCTCTGTAATCAAATTTTATCGAAGAGAGAAGTATCGTTTAGCAGCCAATGATCCCAGACCTCTACCGTATACTCCAAAGTTAGAATAAGGTAGGCGTCCATCACCCTTGATTACGCTACTAGTGGAATCTTCGGAATAATTTTCGAAAGATACTTAACAAACTGCTGGCCTGTCTAAATAAATTCTGGCCGTGAACGTTGCTCTTCAGACTTCCACTACTCCATGCTCGAATGTCATTTTACAGTGGTACATGCCAAGATTCCAGTTCTAACTTTATATATTGAAGGAATATTCTTACCCACGTGGATTTTCTTAATTTTCTGTGTGCTTAATGCCATATAAATCGCAGCCCCACATGCAGACAATGGCATGGTACATCCTTCAGACATAACATAAACTTGATTTAGTTGGGTCGTGACATACAATTCCGAAGCAGGACACGCGCGCATAAGTTTTACCATCTGAATACAAATTAATTAATGTCAAATCTTACCCCATGTGAACATGGATTGGTAGCTTCTTTCACTCATGCTCTCCATCATACTCTCCGACTCATAGCTAAATTGTGTGCGCTATTAGCACAGCATAGTTCGTTGTCTGAGTCTTATTTAGCAACGACTATGTTGTCAACTCACAAAACCCGCAATATGCTCTCAGCTATCATATTACTTTTATCGCTCACATAATTTAGAATTGTAATTGCAAATTGCAATAATAATTGCGCGCCCCTATATCCTCTAATACTTGAGTGAAGCATTTGGTTTGTAGTGTGGATTAGAAGGTCAGTGCTTATTTTGGATTAATTCAACAACAAGCTTCACAGTACCCGCTAGGCATGGCAGATTGAAGCACGTATTTTTTTGTAAATTAATGTTAAATTGGGTTAGGCACCTTTCTGAAAATTTGAAACTACAGAGGGATTCAAATCTTAAGCAACCCATCGAAATTCAAACTACTATGCATATTACCCTCGCTACCTTGCTTGAACTATGTGTGGACATGTAAAAGGTATAAGTGACGAGCGCTAATGACGAGGTTTCAGTTGATATGCAGAACTAAACCCTCCAATGCTAAACAAGAAAGGAAGTGCTGAAACGAATAACGACAAAAATCTTAAACCTGCAACAATGCGAGTCTTTGAAGAGTGGCATCAGAACTGGTCAAGTGACAGCATCTTCATAAATAGCAGCAGATGGATAACATCATTCACATTTGAATGCTACACTCAATTCGTCAAGCTCAGTCTAACGACCCCAAGGCGGCGAGGTCTCGAATTAAACCGGCCAGCACGAAGTCTCATGTCAAATCAGATCAAAGTGACGACAGGTACAATCGGTGTTGTGGGAACAGCATTTTCCTATATACGTTTGGCGTGTGTTTTATTCTTATTCTTATTCTTAAATCCTGTGTTGTGAGATTCGTGAGCGATCATGATTAAAATTGGAATGTTTGAAATCAGGGATAAATTATGTCACAATCAACAAGTTGGTGTGAAACCCGGCGGTGACATGGTTAACATTGCATCGAGTATCAGCCAACCCTGTGCCCACATCGTGACGGACGTTAGAGAAGAAAAAAGCGGTTTGGCCTTGATAGATCTAACGCAATCCTATAACCCCTACGTTAAGATTAGAATCCAAAAATATTCAATTTTGGTTAACATATTGATTAGCGAACACAATCTAAACCATGTATAAGCTTGGTATCGATTTTTGGCCCTGATAGATAAACTAACTCAGTGAATTTAGATAGTTAATTTGATGGATGGGCTTTCAAATCCCTTAAACAAACTAATCGTCAAACACGAAACGGTGTTATTTAAACAAACTGACGTTGTTTTCCAGCTGCGTGCACTAATCTAATAGGGTAGTGAACCATAGGTTTTTGTCTTAACGTTTCCCGTCACTAGGCAACGTACTAGGTAACGTGTGCGCCATGACAAAACGATGGGTTTTTCAACACTCCCGTGCTGTTGAAGTGCGGCTACACTTGGCATGCATGCTGTGTTTGGGTAGCGAGTCAGTGCTTTCTTGACGGGAATCCGAAATAAGTGGGCTGGTGGTAATGAATTTTGATTCGATGGTTACGTCAGCGACACCCACGCGCTTCTGAATCCGACTATCGGAACAGGTAATCTCGTGGCATAACGATTTGGACGGAAATTAAAATGTTCGGTGTATTGCGAAAACAGAGTATGAATAGCCTTGGAAGTACAATAATTTGATCAAAGAATCAGCGAGATAAGACTCACTAATCTTGCTATAATGAATCGGGGAATAGTTTAGAAGATAGAGATGGTCTCAGATCAAGAATGGAAAACATTCATTCATGTGAATAAACTTCCATAAATAAATAAATAAATGGTTGTACGAATAAACCCGAATTAACGTTTGTCCAACTTTATACTAGTTTGAATAAATTTATTCTTTAATGCCACACGATGCGGATTCACGAGAAATAGATCGGAAAACCGATCAACACAATGAGAAAGACCGTTTTTAGCATTGCCCACTGAACCTAATCCTAATGTTTCCGCTTGACAGCAGCAAACATCCAAAAACCGGTTGTAGTGTGCAAGTGCAGGGGTTAGGATAACTTCTAAAATTGGTCATAGAAATTAGTTGCAGTCACCTATAATTGACCGGAGCGCCCTACGCATTAAACTATCAAAAAACTAAACCTCTGGGATTGCTCAACTCAAATCAGTTTTGCAATGGGTGAAGCCAAATTTTCTTCTCAGTATTCATATTTTCACGCCACATTCACTTCGCTATTTGAGGTATAAATGAAATTAAATCCAATAACCAGCGTTTTTCGGATCACATAAGTCAAAATTGTCTGTTACTGAAAACAATGGAAATGTGATAGACGATTCGTTTCAATTTGTCAACATGTTGGTAATTACACACCAGCCTCGATATAGAACGTACTTTTAATACATTTTCATGTGGTAACACCGTTCAAATGTAGACTTCGCATCCTAATGTAATAATGATCAAATAATGATTATCTTTTTTATAAATTGGGTGTCCAATCTTATCCAGCATCATTGTATGGATTTCGAATATAACAGCGGTCAAATATGTGACCTTAAAGTTTAACTTTGTTTACCGTACATCTATCGTCTCGCAGCTTCCGGGACATGATGGTGTGATCTCAACCGCCGGTTTGTAAACAGCTCGAAAACAGTGATGGTGTGTGTGACAGTGAGGTAATCATATACGAATAATGAATACTGAAGGGAATACTTGTAGCTCATAGTAAAGTAATCGCATCGAGTTTCAAGTAAACAGAGTTACTTCGTGGCTACCGGTGTATTGCTGTCTTTGATGATGATGATGATGAGATATGCTGGTAATCGTGTTTTGTAAAGCGAATATCTCCATCATCAGACAAATAACACTTCGCAATGGAATGAAGCTTCTATTTAAATCTGATTCGATACTGTTCCGAACTGACAAGCAAACAGCAACCGATAATGGTGGAAACGTGTAGTGGATGTAAGCACTTTTAATCTGGTCGATTCCATAGATTCGATTGTCCGGCTTAGATTCACTCAACGGGCTTGCAATGTTTGTCTGTGTCAAATTGCTTAACATTATAAATTTGTTCCGCTATTTGTCTTTATATAACACGCTCAAGTTATACTACTTTAAGTAAAGAATGGTTATACTCTACGATCCGTGATGTACGAAACACTCAGCTATCAATCAGTCCTATTTTAATGATACCTTTGTAGGAATTTTCTGTGACATAAAAAGCAAATCACATACACTCAGCCCGATTTCGCCAAGCCATTTCGCGACTCTTTCATTTGTCCAAAGTAGCACTTGTTCATTCGAGTTCTGGCCAGCAGTTCGTGCGTTTTCTAGTTGCTGTAAAATAAAATAAAAAACAAACATAAAAAACAATGTGACAGACTGTTGCAGCGAAATGTTTGTATTTCCGATTTCCAGTCGACTTGGCACCACGAGGGAAAGTGCCACTAGATTGGGTGCTGCTGCTGCTGCTGCTGAAAAAACGTTATCACACGATGCGTGTGGAGCTCCAATTAGCAGACATGGCGGACAAATGAATGTCACGCCACCGTTGGTGGTACACTCCCAAATGCCGAGTTCAATCAAAATTCAGACTAACAAGATAATTTTGACGGCCAAGTAACCATTTGCTGTTGGGCGTTGATGAATTTGTCTAAAATGCAAAATATGGTGTGAAGGAAACATTGCATCGCTGCTCGCATCTACAAACGATCGCTACTAGGCCAATCAGCATGATGAGTATAATTGGACTAAAGGTTTTTGGAGGTAGAACGCCGACATGTTTTTGCCGCGTATGGCGTGCATGAGTAAACTGCTATGGTGGCACTGAAGGGTGAACGTAGCTTTGTAGTTTATCAAAAATTAGATGACAATCGGAGGAATAACATTTTGAAATCAAAATATCTAAACATTTGACATATATGCACGTGTTCTTCATTTAAAATTAAGAAGTAACAGCATGGAATCTACAGTTAAACCACCCAAAATTTCGCATTCACAATAATTGTGTCTCATAGCAAAATACGCCGGAAAAATCTTCTCAAGATTTCGGAATTTCAAAGGTATGCCAACTCTTGATCACAAAGCACATAGAATATTTTTCCTATGCATCAGAAAAGTAATTGTTGGTGAGAATTCGATCACTGATAACCAAATTGAAGTAAAATGAATTTCGAATTCCTGTAACATTCAATAAATGTCCATTATCACAAATAAGCCGGGCTATAGCGGCTCAGTAACCTTCACATCAGAGTCGTTGCTGATGTCAACATTGAAGATACATGATTTAAATCTAAATACCGATTTTGCTATACAATACTATAGGCTATACGTATACGTTTCCTATGCATTAGCGCTCCGAATGTCCAAATTCGGGCGACTCCGAAAATAATATAGTTTCAGCTATGGTATAGCACGGAAAATACTCGGTAAAAATGCAAGTTGCGGCAAAAATGCATTCGATACAATATCTATTTTGAAATAACTATTCTGACCATCAGTAACCAGGCGCTAACACGCGGCTACTCTGCACCATTCTCTACTTCAGAGTTGTCGATATAACAGAACCAAACGAAGTAAAAATTCAGATGCTATTTCAATAGAGGATTTGGTTTTTGAGATTGAGTGTAATGAGTTCCAAGGACTGGAGTCTCAATGGCAAGACTCTTCATCCTTCATTATGCAGGCGAGGATCGTGTCAAATTGAAATCTATTATGTAGCGGCTTATTCAGATTCAGAAAATTGCCGCACATAACTTCGATTGTTTTCCAACAAATGATATCGATTAGTGCAATTTTATTTTTTAACAAGGGTGCATGTAATATGACTGTGTGTTGATACGTATCTAGTAATAGTGCCTGCTGACAATAACAATGGAATAGACATTAAGAATAGGTAAAATTTAAGCAAAGACCGAGTAAAAACCTTCTGTTTGCTTACTACTTAAGGCGTTCGTAATAAGAATCATTCATTTATTCGAAAGAGTTAATTTTTTTCGAACTTTTAAACCCTTAAACTGTTGTAATTCGTGTATATTTTGAGATTCAAAATTTTTGGTTATCGGTTATACAATCTTGAAGGTGTTTATTTACAATCACAATATAATGAATAATTCGAACTCGCAGGTTATACACAATCTCATTTTACTTGAAAAATCAGAAAGTGTTTTCTGGTTTGTGACTGTTTATCTCTTGTGTTAAGATGGTTCCAGACGAGTCTAATAGAATCTTCAACATTCCTAACACTCAACGCCTAAGCGCTGTTCAAAGCATGAAAACAGGCTGTTTTTTGTAAGGCTAGTGCATAAACGATGAAATTTCAGTTTGTTGTTTGTTATTTCATCGCAATGAGATTTGCTAACAGAGAATCAAAAATGTGAATATAAATTATTGCGTAAACATTCCACGCAGAATAAAATTATACACTTTCATTCAGTGATAATGCCTTATTATTTTGTTACCATAACAAGCGTTTTACTCTCACCCTTACCTCAATATTGAAGTTGTATCGCTGAAGTAACTCGATTCCAGCTCGTAAACTGAGAATTTCACTACGATTCAACAAGCCTCTCCTGAGCTTCCCAGGCATTCTAGATCCTGAGGAAGCATCGCTCTTCAATCCGAGCAGAATTTGATTCATTTCCCTCCTGCCGGCTATACACCACCTCCCTTCTGCGTCAAGGTCAGTCACGCTAGATGATTCTGGCCAACTTTGATCACTTGTGGATTGTGGACTACTGGGAAGTTGAACAAGGCTGCCGTTGCACTCGATCGTTCGTCGTGACTGGTGGAACGATAGACCCCGGTTGCGGAAGTTGATCACAGACTTGACTGATCGGCGACTGAACGGTCGGTATGAAATCAGGCTAGCGAGCATTCGACCATCAACACGTCGATAGGCGAAAATTGGAGATAGATGGGCTAAGCCAAGATGCTTGCGTAGCCAAACATCACAAATCCATGTGGGATCGATATGGCTGGGGCCCGGAACTCGTGACAATCCTGGTGATCCATGGACTCTTAGATCTTCCAGTGCTAATTGAAGTTTCCGGCGCAAACCATTGTCACTAGAACGATGTACAAATATATGATAAACAAGAATAAATCTTTGCATCGTTTAATAAAAAGATAGGACCGGTATAACGTGCAGCCCTATGGTGAGCAATTGCCGAGGATACTAGCAAATCAGTACACTTTTATGTCCATTATTCAAAAGAAACACTTTTTGAAGTCACGGAAGTTATGGCATATTTCATCGGGAAAAAGTATCAGTCTTTTCAATATTAAAGCTAATTCAGCATATGATATTATAATAGCAAGCTGCTTGCTCTTTAACCCTTATGCACAGAGACTGTATTCATATCGAGTGAGTATATTATTCATGAGTTAGCTCTCAAAAAATTCGGTGGGAACTAAATCAGTTACGTTAGCGCATTGTTGACTTACGATGTCATCACTTTACTCCACAATAGATTTACAAAATATCTAAAGTGCTAAAAAGCTCATTTGCATGCATTTCAATCACACACACACCCCTCATTGAACAGGTTGGTCTTACCAACCTTACCCAGCAGTGGCATAAATGCTTACCTTGTTTACCATTCTTCCACTGTTTCAAGCGCACGCGGATTCTGATCCTACTGTCCCAACCTGATGAGTGTCTGTGTGTGATGTAAATGCATGCAAATGAGCTTTTTCGTTCATGGTCATGGGTTTAAACCATGTCTAGATGAGTATGGGCTCATGTGATTGAACAGGTTGGTCGTACCGGCCTTATCAAACAGTGGCATACAAGCACAACTTGTTTATCTAAAATGCAGTTGAAATAACGTTTTTTTCTGTGAAAGGAATATTTTGCATAACAAACAAATGTTTGTAAAAGTAATTCACCAAATTAGTGATTTCAAATATTTTGCGTCGTATTTTCGCTTCTTCGAGCCATTTCCTAACAGGTGTCAGACAACTAGATTTTGCGAAAGGAAAATGTGTTCGCAGTGTGTATTTGTCGAAATCGTTTGGACGCTCTCAAACGAAGTACTTAACTCAGTAAAAACTTAAACCATGTAATAACTTTTTATCTTTTATTTTGTAGATTAGCATTTAGTGAAAGTTTCACAGTGACAAAAAGTTACAGCCAAAAATTATAATCTGTGTAGAAACCTGAACCCCGTACTACTAGGTTGACAGTGCGTTGAGATCGAAGCACACTGTTGGAACGAGAGAATTAAGTATATAACTAAAACAATGGTCTGAATACAATCTTTACAATCCGATCCGCTCGCAAGTGTACACATTGACAACTTCAGGTTTTCAAGTTTTCAAATTATAAAATAAACAATGCGATTAAATAATCAGCATGAGGATCTTTAACAGTAGTTCAAATTCATACACGTTAATACTGATGGCACGTTTGTATTAAATTAAACATTTCTGATTATCTTAGTTTAATATCTGAAAATATTTCCTCATTCGCAGTGAAATCAACACGTGTTCAAATATCACAGCCATCAGTTTGTCCGTGCTGAAGCTATGACTTCAACAAAAGCCATAAGGGAAAACCGGTTGTATGCAGTGCTGCATGCGACTTGCGAATTAGGTTATTTTATTTTTGTTTAGTGCATATCGCTAGAGTATTCGGCATACCATATATGTTCAATGCAAGCGAAACTGGAGTGAATGGCAGTATTGTGATTCCTATCCACGAAACAGTTAAACCGTAGTGAATTGAAACACGTAAGACCAAACTACCTTTAACATCTTATTTATAGGAAATTTATATCTGTTTGGATACACAAACATATTGTGTAACTTGTATTAACACAGTGCTTTACTGCCACACCTATTATTTATAAAAAGTAGAGAACACATAGTGGAATAATCACAACATGCTGCAATTTTTGTTGTTTGTATCATCGCAGTAAACTCAAGCTAAGTTTTAGTGTACCGTGAAACAATTCAAAATTGAAAAAGAGTTAGAATCTATAAACCTTGTAGATAAGAGTGCGTTGATTAGTTTAAGTGTAGCAATTATGTTAACTGGTAATCCTTTTTTTAACGGTACACTTAAAGTATAACTTTCTGTACGTAATGCATTGATAAATAATATTTCCACTAAGGCTGTAAACTGACTGTTACGCAATTGTGAAAAATGTGTTTGAACTTTTGGAAGCAAGTGTTTAAATTTAAACACAACTATACATTGCTTTACAATAGGCACCCGAAAGGGTTTAAAAATGAGGCACCTATTCCAGTGGATAAAAACAGATTACCTTTAATGTTTCATGCTAACGAATCGATTGCAAGCACACGTCCTACGGACCTCAGTTGTTGAAATCGAAGGCAAATCTACCACTCGTGTACAAAGATCGATTTGAGTGACAATGTATACTAGTCAACCAGCGGTGTTTCATTGTTTATACGAATCGGGTGTTCGCTCGCTGCTATCGCAATGCTATTTTCACCAGCACTGCACTGTTTTCTGGATGCACAGACAGTCCGTTGTTTAGCAATTGGTCAAAAACTTTCAGTGTGTACTGAGGTGCCCGCCAGTCAGCATGATTTGCACCATGGCTGAGATACTGCAACTATGATTGTTTCTATTCGTATGCTCTCTTGGGAATACGTCTTCTGGATTTTATTAGTATGAGTATCTGCTATGTAGCCCTAATTTATTTTTATGGATTCATCGTGATTCAAAGTATGAAATTACTCAAACAAGCCGAGATCATTATCCGTTATGCAATCAAATAGCAATAGTCGCAAAATATCAAGGTCGCAACATTGAGTTTTGGAAATAAGCTGCTTTATTTTGTGTGTGGGATACTCCCATGAACTTCGTTGAATACGGAGTATACCAAGGTTAGATAGCATGCCGACAAAACTCATTTCATGATTATCGTCACACATTGTGTGAGTACATTCGTTCAGACTAAACGCACAATCACATTTTCGCAAATCCGAACAATAATTTTCATTTTAAATTGAAATTTTTGCTTGGTGTTTGGACCTGTAAAAGATTTCAACTTCTAAACAACCTGGCGTTTTGCTAAATTCACGAAACAATATTTTATCCAATTGGTCTAAAACACGTCTGACAGTTCGAATAAACTAGCGATATTTGCATCGTTCTACTAAACATTAATTCGGAGCTAGCGTTTCGAACATTATCGAATAACGCTGTCCACTCTCTCCTCTTGTTTTCCCAAATGTGCATTAGTCTGGCGCCTAGCTCCGTTAAATTGAGCCTCATAAGTGTATCAGAAATGTTGCACCAGATGTCATGAATTGCTCACTTTAAATGAAACAGCTTATCCGCTTTTGCAGCCGGTAATGAAGCCAATTGTTTTCCATCGAGTTTCAACGTCCGCGCCAATTCCAAATTCGGCCCGGGCAGACACACATACTCTCTCAACCAATAGAGCACGTGCTCTGCCGACCAACAAAACACAGGCAGCTGACAAACGGTCGATCGGAGAGAATCGAGTTCCAGTGAATCGGCGCCCGTTACGCTTCCCGATTCCTTGTCGGCGGGATTTGTTTTTGTTTGTGGAACATGCTCTATAACCGGAGTGGTTCTTGTTAATTTAGTTGTAGTAGACTTGAACAAAACGTGCAAGCTATATAGTTGCATGTATCATTATAATATGTGAAACCGTTCCTTAATAATAAGAGGCCGCTATTAATAACGATGTATTAACATTTATTCATTGTTTATATCGTAAACCCAAGCTATAAAAATAGGCTTTATCAGCGACATGCGCAACTTGATATGAGCTAAATCTATTCGTCGCCATCTGGAAAATCTACCCACGCTGTAATACAAAAATTAGCAAAGCAAATTATGTTGTCTCGACTCGATGACAATGAACAACATGAAACCGGTCGGAAAGCGTAGAGTTTGAAATGATGGCAGCAACAAAAATAGGAAAAGCCTGTTTCTAACTAAGGAAACTTTGCATGTGGGATTATTGCAACACGATCTGCTCATCGGCATATTAGCAAATGACGGAATATTGAATTCTGCGAAAGGTTCGTGTTTTCGCTGAATCACTTGCAAGAATTTTGTTCGCTCGGGCCGCAACAGATAGAAATGAGATAATTGAACAACGCAGAATCCCTGTTGTGCACGAATTATGCTGAATAAATAGTGTAACCTTTTCAGAATACCGTTGCAGAAAATGTTTATGAGATTTGCAATATTTGGGGGTTTGAATTTTCACGCAAATGCATGATTTTTGACATAATCATGCCATAAAAATTGTTTTCAAACCTTCTAAAATGTTAGTGGATGGAAATCGGTAGTCGAAAATATGTATTTTTAGTAATGCTTAGTAATGGTGTTACTAAAGTTCAACAATAATTACTTGGTCTTTAAGCAATGTTTCAACGGCATTAATGTTTGTTCACGGAAACGAACATGTTCATATAACAATCATTTATCCAGACATTTTCAAAGAGATTGGTCTAATCGTATTTGTTTGAATGCGGTGAGTTCATATTCAACCATTGAGAACGTTAAGTGCAGTGATAGAATGTGTCAATCAAGATATCCGGTGGCATGCACCATACCACTCTCTCGGAGACGCAAGAGTACGAAGCATTGAATACACCGAAGACATCCATCTCACTTGAATTTGTTCTCCGAGCTTGTTGATTTTGCAGCGGACGTTTCGTTGCCAGACTAGTCTGGCTACAACAACGACCCGAGCTACAAATATTCCAAACAATACTAACATCCATCTCACAATATAAGAATCTGGGTACTATAAGATTTCAAGATTGAGTCAAATGACAAGTTGTTTGTCAACAAGATCGGAGATCGGGACTTCGTCAGCTAGTGAACGATTTATAATTCGTCAAGGTCTGTTAAACGAACATGACGTAGCAATGAATCGAACGAGAACGTCAGGTAGGAAATTCAAGGTATTTCAAAGATTTAATGCAGTGGTTCTTAACCTTTTTGGTGGTACCGAACCCTACAAGTTCCATACATGCATTCATCGAACCCTTCGTAGTTGGAAAAATAAAATGTGTTTTTGTTCCAATTCGAAACATATGTATATAACTATATACTGTATAAGTGCACAAAGTGTCTCGTGCATCATTTTCACACAAAATCAATGTGTTGAAAGAAAAAAACCAACACAACATGAATTTCGCACATAAACAAACACGAAATGAATATTTACCGCAAATCAATGTGACCGTTGATGTTGCCTCACAGCGACAATTTCAGGAATACGCGGCTTCGTTTTGGCAAATGCCACTCTCATATCATTTTCGCAACAAAGTTTGTTCATTTTCTTCGTTTTTATGTTTACCATCATCGAAAAGGACTGCTCGCAAAGATATCTTGTAACAAGCGGTATGAGAATCTCTTGGGCTTTCTTATCAATAAGAGGGTACGCAACGACTTGGTGACACCAAAACGTTGAGAGCTTTGTTGTTCTGAAGAGTTGCTGTTGAACTTGGCTCTCCTGCGGTTCAATGATTTCGTCCAGGTATTCATCATTGACATTTGCTGTCGCAACACTAAACGTGAACGGCTGTCTCACCCATGCTGGATATGAGTTTCCCGTAGGGAAGTATCCGTCGAGAGACTTTGCGAGCTCATCCAAGTGCATTACAATTGCTTGCTTCAGTGCCCTGGGTACAGAAATCTTTCCGATATCGGACACGTCTTCCATCTTACTTACACAGTCATCAACCAACTTGACCTCATTGCCAAGCACCTGGACCCGGCGAAGACAACAATGGTCACAGCCGGCCCAGCTGATAGGACGAATGTCGACACGCAGAATTGTCCCGAAGTCACGTGCAAATCATGTGAAAAACCGGTGAGTCCCATGGCGCGTAAAGTAATAACGTGTATTCTGGATGGACCGAAACATCTGAAGATTACGTTCTTGACCAGCGCTATGGCCGAAATAGTAAGGTCGGAATGGAAAAAAGGAAAACGAACACTACCCAAGGACGTTAGACTTAGCCCACCCAAACCCAATGCTAAACCGTCGAACCCCAGAAAAGGACTCACCGAACCCCTAGGGTTCGATCGAACCCAGGTTAAGAACCACTGATTTAATGGCATGAAGAGTAAATACTTTACAGTAATCATAGATTAAAAATATAGGGAACGCATAAAAACAACATAAATGTTTTATCCATATGGAAAGTCAGCACGTGTATTCAGGTGCAAGGTTGGATTTGGTCAACATATAATTTTCAAGTTTTGCTTTGAACATGTTAAGACTTGATGCACAAATGATGAGTGAGGGCAGAGAGTTCCATATAAAACAAACTCGGACAGCAAAGAATAACCTTCGACAATTCGATCTAGAATGTGGAATAATTAACTAGTAGCAATGAGATCTGCCACCACGTGTTTCTTGCCGAGGAAACAAGTGTTCAAGTGGACGAGTCACTATAAACAGAATGTTGAACAGCAAGATAAAATCACCCCGGCGGTACGAAAAATCAAGTAGGTTCAGAGTTGCAATCCTCTCATCGTATTACCTGATGTATAGTCCAGTATTCAGGTTTGTAGCACGGTGATAAACACGTTACAGCAAAGCCATGTACTTCTGTAACCACGGCGACCATGCTTGAACAGCGTACGCCATTGTTGGCTGGATATCGGTGGTAATTATTTGTGGAAGTACCTACTTTGTTAAACTACCGAAGATCCTCATGAGCGGTGCTAATGATTGACAGATTGTTTTGTATGCCATAGAAAACTGCCGTGAAGACATCATGTTAATGCTAATCCACATACCCAGGACTTTATTTTCCATAACCCATGAAAGTTGTTGCAATACCAGAGAGAGGATTTACCGGCGTTTAACATTTTACATTTTTCGAAGTTATATTGGTAGGCAGTTTCGTAACGACCACGTATGGATTGCTTCGAGATCTTTTTGTAGAAGTTGGCACTTTTCTATTGTGCGCACGTTAGTCCAACCTCTGATGTCATGCTCAAATAAATTGACTTTACTGCGATCAATTTCAGGTATATCGTTTGCGTACACCAGAAAGAGTATTGTCCTCGGGACTTGGCATTGAGGTACGCCACTTGTTAGTCAGAGTTCAACTAACACAGACAATCAACGTTACTGTGTAGAGGTTTTGGTGTGGTTGTGAATCTTTCAATGACTATTTAGCGTGTATGTGATACTTTTTACCATGTGTAATAACCGTTTGACTGATTGGCGTTCTGTTGCGTTTTGACCACATACCAATTGACCTAACCGGTTCTCCAAAACATCAAATTTGTCGGCACAAGTGTGGGTAGTCTAAATGGCAGTTCGGTAATAGTGATGCATTATAAAATTAGCTATTATTTTAATGTATTACTGCTCACATCCACCGAAATTTCAATCTTTGGGCTTTATCACTTAAGTGGTGTACTTTCAATGCATTCATTACGAGTAACATGTGCAAGAAATTCATTGGTTAATGCAATAACTTTCGGTGGCAGTTTATAAAAAGGAGCTTTGACGGTTAATAAAGTTGTAATAATGTTGAGTGGGTTCAAACACAATCCAGGGCTAAACAATTGTGCGAATTTGAACAGCTCCCATTTCCTCAATTGCACGAAAAAGTGTATGGCTGTTTTTACAGAGTAAAACTTAAAAAATATCCTTTATTGCTTTTTAGTAAATAGAAAAATATATTCTATAGATTAAAGTTTCTAGCTGAACTAACAAAACACTTGAAATCACACGTATTCCTCATCAGACGATACTAATAATGCATATCGCTCTCTTTCAACTCACTTCTTGTTCTCTTTGTAACAGATTTTGCTTTTTCCATGTTTTTAGATGAAATAGTTTCGACTTTTTCGGACAGAGCACTCAACAATGCTCTGCCTTTCGTATTCCATGCATCCCACTCTGAGACATCGCAGCTTGCAGGATCCGATCCCTTGGTCCTGAGCCCGTTCCAGCCATTGGATTTTGTCGTGTCGATTTCCTTATTAAACGTTTCGCTTAATTGTGATACCATGCCTTGAACCTGTGAATACAATCGAATGGTAAATAAGTAGAAATCACAATATACATCGTCAAGTGATGAAAAAGATGATGAAGTAGTGTTGAACATTTGAATGTTGGAGGAAGTTCGTGAACCGCAAACATGTTCGACTGTATTTATCAAATGGAGCATAATCATAACTGCGCGAAATTTGTGTTGAGTAAACACAACAAATTTTGCATTCGTATGTTGTACACACTAGAATTGTCGGCAGTAATCGACTGCTCAAGCTATGTTTTTTGTTTCTTAAAATACATGAATGATTTCGGGTTGAAAAATTATTAGTTCCGTTAAATTATTTCTGGAAAAAGACTTAATTTCAGAAACAGTGTTTCAATCGAGCAATCTCAAGTAAATATATTATAACGGAAGTAGTAGAAACAGAAGAAAAATAGCCTGGGTGCTCATATTTGAGTGAACTATGTTACTCCAAATTTTACATCCTGGTATTTTTGCCAAATTAATTTCTAAATGAAAAAAACGGTAAAACAACTCGCATTTGTTTAGCGTTTTTATACGAAGCTGACCTCGCTCATATATTGCGCGATATCCGAGACCTTGTGCTCATAAGATTGGATCAACTCATAAATTTCACGCTCTTTTGACTCCACAGCACTGCACAGTCCTGTAATCTGTTCCAGAAAGCCTATTTTTTCAGATTTGAGTCTGCGAATCTCAATCGTTTGTTCTATCAAAAAGTTGGTGAGAAAATGATTGTTTTACCTTGAAGTTTTGCATTCAAATCGAATACAGATCCTGATTGATTCTTTGAAAACATTGAAGTTTCATGCGAGTGTGATGAGGCGTTTGGGGCCTCCGTGAAAGATTCATTAACGCAACTTGAGTACAGGTGATCATCATCAAGTTTTGAAAGGTCCGATACACTTTCGAAATCATCATCTGAATCCAAATACTGAAGCATGTTTGTTATAACATATCAGTGGATTGTTTAATATCATATATAATTATTTATACATCGTGGAGTAACTGAAAAAAAGTAAACCGTTTATTCTGTGTGATATTTTATTCGGAAAATTAAATGAGAAAAAGGAGCACAAATATTAATATGAATGAAGAACAGTATATGTAGGTGTATAATAATCTATAAATCCATACATTTTCTTTTGTTGCTACTGAAAACATTTTTTTTGAAATGACAAGGAAGGCATCATTTTCGTGAGAACGGAGATTCGAGAATTGAAGAATATAATAATATAATGAATTTTCATAAAAACTAACGAACATATTGCGACGGTGTACAGCATAGAAGTATATGTTTTACTTTTTTGTTATGATGTTGCTTATAAATTGTGGGAATTATTGAGATAAATCTTCTATCGGGTAGCTATTCCATGAAAAGAGAACATATAACATTGGTGTTGAAATTTAGCAAGCGTTGAAAATTTTCTATGATTTTATGAGAATGCGATAAGAATTGACGGAATATCGGCGTGCAAGCAATATTATTATTCTAATTTGAAAAGTAAAGACCTTTACCAGATTGAATCTTTTGGCACGTTTAAAATATATTAGGCATTTTGTGCTGAGTAACTATATGTGTACCCCTGGAGATGTAGTTTTTATACAAATTTGTTTAAACACAAAATGTCTGTGTGGATTGTAGTTTTACTTCGAGCGTTTAGAGAATGCCCCATATATTTTTTGTTAATTGAAATACATGTGTAACTTCATTTACACATTAAGCTGCGGAACATTATATATATATATATATGTGTGTGTGTGTGCGTGTCTGTGCGTGTACTTATCTGTAATTATGTGTATAATAGACAGAGTAACAAAATACAAAACTGTCCTGCAAAGCTATTTAATACTGCATGATCGTTTTACTGTTAAAGCTTCACCGATTCTGTCTTTGCTAAGCCAATTGAATAAATAATGCAATCTATCTGAAAAAATCATCTATGAGGAGATTAATTTGTGACGTCGAGCATTATATAGACTTAATTGACGGTAAAACTGAATAAGCTCGAATGCTGCTATCAGCTACTGAACCAAAAGCGCATAGACACCAAAAAACCGCGCCGATCGACCTGGTAGTGCATATTGTTTTGGAAATATTAACAATTTAGAGGTTCAAAATACGTTGGCGATGAACTTTTATTACTAGATTTCGAAAAAAATACTGAACGTTTTTTCCTTACAAATCAACCACGGAAAGCTCCCGAAAGCCTAAGATGATAATCTTCAATCCTCAATAATTTGGATCTTTGGGGAGTCGCTTTAGGAATATTTAAGTGACAACATCCACGTAAGCATGGAGAAATGAAAAACATCGACCGTTATTGAACGATATGCAATTCGTTAATGTCGATTAAACAATTCCTGTGTGGCGAGGTCTTGAATATTACCGGTTGGCACGAGAGTCGTTTACAAATCAGGTCGGAGTGACAAGCGGGACTGATACGTTTCAGGTTATTGTTGTGACTACAAACTTCCCTTAAATGAGCGAAGTTTTTTGTCTTGTGGTGATAAACGTGTTTGACAAATTGGTTTTTTGTGTTGTGGCATGAGTGAAAGCGACCAGCGTTGGAATGGTTGGCATTAGTTATAAATCGAGAAACATTCAGCGTGTGAAACTGAGAAGCTGACTTTAATGGTTATGTTTCTTGTTCTAAAGCCTGTACAAGCAATTTATTTTACTTTAAAACACATAACTCTCTTTGATTTTTAATGAATTTACGTTACCACATCACGTTCCCTCTTATCCACTACGAAATCCACTGTTACTTGTAAATCGAAATGAGTGGTCACGTGCAAATTTTGGAGTAGGAAACAATCTTGCGCTTACAATGAAAATCTACGTCGAAACAAGATGGGAAGAAGCCAACAGCGGCATATGTGTTCCTGAAATATCTGAATACGTAGCAGATTAGGTGTGTAGTTTAATCTTAGATATGTGTATCATAATACATTTCGTACATTTCTCCCAGTTACAACATTATGTTATTTCGATTATCCTAAATGGAGCCGTAATAATATATTTCGAATTCCGCCTCGTTTGCTTGAAATATTAGTGAGATTTTTAAAACAGCGAATTACAGCAATTCCAACAGTTCTTATTGATGTACAGGATCTTTCTCTATTTAGGATTAGAAAAATATGTATGTTTCTGTGTAGTGGAGTATGGATATGTGGGAATCTAAAGAAAACAGTTGACTGGAAAACGTATGTTGATGAGTCAGCTGAGTGTTAAGCATCTGTCTAAGGATATTTGGAGGATTTCCTTCTGTAATATTATCAAGAATATTGAACTCCTATCCTCCTGTTATGTTAAAGATTGCGGTAGAGATCTGGTCTCCTTGGTTGCAAAAATATATTGCCCTCTTCGATAAAGAATTTTCACTAAGCTGCAAATTTAGTTATAGGTTTGTCATGTTGGATACACTAAAATATTGCAACGCTTGGGTCTGTGTGATTTAACTCAAATGAAATTTTATTCTAAACCTCTAAAATAGTGTCAGCAAAATGACATCCACTAACAATTGTTTCAAAATTGTGGTGATGAATTGACACACGAACCAGCCTTATCCCTTTACATCCTAATATCAGGCATGGATTGCCGGCGTCATTGTTCGCTGTGCGTACGATATCTTTGTGGATCTTCATACCTGAATACGTGGTGGACTCACCGTACATGGCCATAGTTGAATCGTAATTAAAATTATGCATGCAAACAATGAACTTTTATGTGTTTATTTTTAACATACACGTTTTATGCTATTAGTTTCAACATTTGCATTCTTATCGTAATCCTTCAGTGTTCTCCATTCGAAATCCTTTAATCTCCGTATCCATGAATCAGCAAAAAATGCAACCGCAAAATTATTTTATATAATAAAACAGGGTATTACCTCAAAGTCGTCTAACATCACTTGAAATTCTGATTGAAGTTAAATTATTTTCCCTTAGTTTCATTAGGAATTTCTAACAAAATGAAAATTTAGTTATCCTAAATTGAACAAAAATTCCTAAACGTGTAAATTATATTTAGATGTTAGATTATGCGATCATTTATAAAATATTCATTCTTCATAATCTCAAAATAAAATTTGATATAACAGACAATTTTAATGTTTAATCATGATTTTAGTAACACAACCCATCCAAATTTCCTGTAATGGTCCTATTATTAAACTATCTGTTTTTAATAATATTTCATAATTACCGTGCTTGGAATTACCCTCTTCTAAATGTAAAAAAAGAATTATTATTGGTGATATGAACCACGCTTTGAAAAATTTTATTATATTTTAGTTGTGAATAAATAATTGAAGCGATCGCTTATTTTCGAAAAAATTAATTTCACTCAGAATATGACAATATTAACATTCCGTATTATTGGAATTAACAGGTGATCTACTATTAGAATTTTAAGAAAATCTCGGTCGCTCAACCGAGCATACGAAAACAACTATTTGAACCAACCTACAAATTAAAATGCCGCTTGATTTATTAGTCCATTTGAATCAGTAAAATATGTGAATTAAAATGTAACTTTCAGGGAGCAAAAGGTCACTAAAATCCTAAAATTTCATCATAAATCCCCCGACTTCGACCACGCGACTGGTATCAGGGTGTAATATCCTTTAAACTCTTTGGCTCTGTTCAGCAGAAAGGCTAAAGTAAGACAAGAGTCGACTGCGAAAATAGCCCGGTTAACATCAACAATGTCAAATAACCAGTGAAACGCTATTCACTGTTCCGAATTGAGGATTGGATCGCATTGTTTCTTAGTGGTAATACAGGTGCCGTTTGCAGTCCAAAGCACATAAGACGATGGAAAAGTATGCTATTTGTATTATATTTCGTGTACATGCACATAACATTTTCTATAAATTTGTTCTCTTGGATCAATATCTATATAATAATACTATATAGTTCATATCTCTTAAACTCTCGTCCCTCTAATATAGCTGGAATTGTATAATGCTAGTTCGTTTCTACGTTCTTACACCTCAAATTCTAATTATTTTAACTTATTCAGCTTAACTTAATTGTCACTGTCCAATCTAACAGCACAATTACTTGACTTTGATGTTTTACGAAATTTGATAAGATAATAAGTTTTCCGAGTGCATTTTTCCACCAGATTTATGTTATGTATTCAACAGATATTATTTTACTGAAATTGAGGTGAAATATGTAAAGGGAATATTTGAATATAAGCGGCGTGAATTTAATCAAGGAAGTGGTATCACGTACCAAATTCAAGCAGCTTGCGACTTTAGCTACATCCAATGATGTGAAAGGCTTCAGGATCAAACTCAAGGAAAAATCCGGAGACTGATTCCCGTTAGGCAGTCCGAAGTTTTATTCAAATTTTCCCCTGCCAACTTCTGCGACGTCATCGTTGTCCAGCCTGGCATTTCTTTTGGTTTCAGTAGAGCCGTGTAGATAGAGCAAAGGCCAGTTCTCCATATTGAATTGCCATTAGGTACATCTCAACGCACCATTAAAGAGGACACTTCACTGCGATTCTACGGATAATAACACGTGAGGCAGCAGATACCGTTTCGAAGCTATGGCTCGACTGGTGTAGAGCTTGGCGCCTGGGTTTGCTTCGAACGGTGGAAGAGGTTTTCAGGTCTTGTTGGATGCCTACCGCCCGCCACAATCTGGGTAGACCCCAGTCAATAAAATGTCGTCTTTAAACGATCTGTTATCCTCATTGGCTGCATGAATATTAGGAATTAACCGTCAAGCAGACTGTCATTTTTCGCACAATCGAAAAGGATTACTAAACAGCAAAGGTCAGCTCTGAAACTGAGAAGCTGGAAACTCCGGTTCATACTCCCAGGATGTCATGACGAGGTCTCGAGTATCAGTGTCGTTAGAAAATAAGTTGTGATTAACAATGCGCTGAAAACGGTTGAATGTCGATGCGACTGCCCTGCATGAGACGCAATTAACAGAAACTGGTATAGAAAACAGGAAGAGACATTTTAGAAAGGAATGGGTTCTTCTGAGCCTCGAGGGCATGAAGTTGGGTTCGCCGTGCGAAACAGGCTACTAAAAGCAGCAGAATCACGAAGCAGCGAGCGCGGACGGATTTTGAGTCTAAAGTGCATTACTGGCTCCATTACGTTGATCAACGTTTATGAACCGACGTTCTCTGCGACGTCTGTTGAAAAAGCCACTTTTTATCATAATCTCACAACAGTTCTCAATAACGTGCCACAAAAATGTGTAGTGGTATTGATTGATTTCAATGCCAGAGTTGGTGCAGATTAAGAATCTCGGCGAAGCTATCTCAGGAGGTTTGAAGTAGTTAAAACCAATGAAATTGGACTACACATGTAAACCTGTGCACACAATTCAGTCCTTCTATCAGAAACATTTTCTTTCAAACAAAACTACAGCATAAATTCTCTTGGAAACATCCTCGTTCTGAGCATTTACATCAGCTTGATCTTATTCTTGTTGGGCGAACTAATATGGGAAGCATACTCCTCACCCGATCACATCAAAGCACAGACAGATCATTCGCTAATTTGTGCAAAACTGGAGCTTCCTCAGTCGAGGTTTTCACTGCACCTAATTGTCTACTAAGCCAGGGATAGACGTCAATCTCATGTGTAGACCTCATTTAGCTGCGCGATTTGCAAAAGCTTCTATAGACAAGTTGAACAAGACAACATTACTCAGATTGCCTTCAGAAAACTGTGAATCGCTAGAAAGCTGCCTATGATGAGTCGCACTTTCCACACAGGGTTCAAAAGAAGCTCGAACGATCAAAACCTACTAAAATGACTGCTGTTTTGGATGAGAAACGGTCAGCGATCTATAAGTTAAAAGGTACCCCAACTGATGAAAACTTACTACTCCTAAGAGCAACAAAAAATAATAGTAAAAATAATAGTTTATTCTTGGTGAATCAAGGCATGAAATAAATGTTTACAACGAAATAATAGGATTAAATGAGTGGTGGAACTTTCAAATCAAGAAAAAAATAGTTGAAGTTTGGAAATAGTAGACAACATTGGTATGAAAATGTTCCAAAATATTCATTAACAATAAAACTGTTCAGATCGAGTAAAAAAAGAAGAGTGTGAGACGATGAGGAGAAGAAATATACTAAGGCAATAAAGGAAAGGATTATATTGTTATATCGTAGAAAAATTAATATCAACATCATTATAAACATTGAAATTGTGGTTAGGTTTATTTGGCACCGGGGCAGAGGTAGGGCGCTTGTCACGACTTCTAGAGCAGTTAAAGCAAGATCACTTCGCCAATTACATTGAATCCGTTAAGTTAAGGGACACACTGACATTGGACGGCATTGGTGAAATCTTGAAGTCAGTAAAAGTTTGAGTTCCTGAGTAGATTTACTGGAAAAGGGCGATACAATCTCTTTACCGGAAAGATGAGAGGTCATCGGGATAAATTTTGCAAGATAACAGCAAAGCACAGTTATGACATAAAAATCAAGTTATGTTGATGTTTAGGAACCCTAGGCAACCTGACAGTAATGCACAGTTGTAAATAGATAATCGTAAAAGTTGTTTTTCATGATTACCATTTTTGTATGGTTTTTGTGTTTACCACAGACATTGAAGTATGTAAATGAGAATAATTATTATTTAAATTTAAATGGAGGGCAATATTATACATAATGTGGTACAATCATTATAGGCAAATGTGATACAAGTCCTAGGCTTATATGAAACATGCCTAGACCATAGGCAACATGACACTACGAAAGAGTCATAAATAGATAATCATAAAAATTAATTTTTTGAAGTTAAGAAATTTTTTCAGATGAATTTGTTAACGATCGAAACCTAGATAAAGACAATAAGGATAACTACGTTTAAATTAAAATGGGGCTATAATGTGCCTAAAGATGCATTAATATGAAATCTTTCCGAGCTAAGTATTTAAGTGATGTGTATTCTCTTGCGTCAATGGTGGGCATACGAGACCACCCATTACATCTTGCTAGGTGACGTGATAGGTATAATGTTCGTAGATAATCTTTTGTGAAGTTTAAAAAATCTGAATTTGTCTATTTAAGGAGGTTGTATGTCTCAACTCGATAGCGAATTTTAAGAAAGCACCAGATTCTGTTTTTTCCATGATACTAAAAACAGTTTTTCTGCTACATTCCAGATTAATCTCATAAAAATAAAAATTATTGAAGATATAATTTGGCGTGGTGGATGCTCTTTTGTGGTACACAGCGAAATAAATCTGCACGCGAGATTCACGAAGCAGCCTAAGTTCGTTCTTTGAAACCTGAACTGAGCTGAAATGGATTTTGAGTTATCTTTAGTTTTAGATGCAAAATCCAATCCGAAATTATTTTATAGCTAATCAATTCAAAAAGAAAAACCAAGAAATGCATTGGAGATTCGAAACTGAAGGTAGGTAAAGTAGGTGATACCTGCATTCCTAAGGCGACTGCATTCTTATAGTTTTCCAGCAACGTTCAACGACGGGATAAGATTTTAAATTCACAGTCTGTCGTGCTCAACCTGCCACCTACTGCATCTGCACTAAATGAGTGATCCTCCAATG
Organism: Atriophallophorus winterbourni; assembly: GCA_013407085.1. Lineage (NCBI taxonomy): Eukaryota > Metazoa > Platyhelminthes > Trematoda > Plagiorchiida > Microphallidae > Atriophallophorus > Atriophallophorus winterbourni. The sequence goes on along the minus strand of JACCGJ010001892.1, from coordinate 20,227 downwards.
AGTCTGAGGTGTATGACGCACTTGACCATATTCGCGTCATGAAAGCTGTGGGACCGGTCGGTATCCAATCACTTAGGCTAAAGAATCTTGCTTAGGTGCTTAGGGACGGTTGTGCAAGCTCTTTAATTCATAAAAGCAAATGGGAGTGGTGCCAAGTTAGTGGGAAGATGCCAAGGTAGTGCCAATACACAAGGGTGGTTGCTGGTCAAATCTTGGTAAATATTGACCTGTCATCTCGACTAGCATCTTCTCGAAAGTATTAGAATAACTATTGCGTCACAAAATCTGTCATCATCTTTGTCGGCATAGTCTATTGAGTGCTATTTAACATGGATTTTTTAGGAGTAGACGCTGCCTGGCTAACCTTCCCATGTTTCTCAAAACAACCATTAAAATGCTGGATGAACTAAAGCTAGTTGATGCCTTCTACTTAATTTTATCAACGCATTTTGACTCGGTGAGTCACCGCCTTCTAGAGATGAAGCTAGCTGAAAAAGGCATATTGGGTAGTGTACTTGTTTGGATAAAAGAATTCCCTGCAGGTAGGAAATTAAGATTTCGAGTAAAATCAACTTTGTCTAGTCAAACCATCAGTGTTCGGTACTCTGTTCTCTTTTATTTTTCATTATCTTTGATGAATTGTAGTCGGCCTTGAAGTGCCCATGCTTTCTTTTCGCGGATGATGAGAAGTTCATCGGATCAACGAATGAAGATACCTTGATGCACGACCTCAAAGGGCTTATGAACCGGTCAGAACAGTGAGATCTCCCACTGAACCTTATTAAGTGCAAACACTTGTTAGCACTGGTTGATAAGATTGCGGTCTCTTTTCTGGAAATTCCTTTAGTGTTAATGCTGTACAGTGTGTACTATTTAGAGTTGACTTCAAATGATATGTCCGAAGTGCAGCTGCAGCGCAGCGTGCCAGCAAGATATTTTTTAAGTCGTAACTCAAATATTGTTTTCGGGCGAAGTGTCTTGACTACAAGAAGGACATCGTACGACTTGAAAGCGTCAAGCGTTTCGCAACTCGCATGATAAAGTTTCGGGGACGGATGCGTTACGCTACACGCCGAAGTCTTTTAATGTTTTCTTCCTTAGGCTCCGCCGTTGAAGAGGTGACTTAATTTGAAATCTATAAGATCTCGAACGGTTTAAGTGGCGTTCTATTGAACGATTTCTTCATCTTAAGTTCCGAGCAGGACAACCGGATTATTCACATAGAGTTGCTAAGGAGCGATGTCGGTTAGACACCAGGGAACATTTTTTCTGCCTGATGATGGTTTAATTCCTGATCAGTATTTCAAAACAACTTATATGCGGCAGTTGCATCTCTAGTTTTGAGCAGGGATTGGATAGCTACTGTGGTAAGTTATTTCTTGAATGCTTTCCCTAATTTCAATACCAACTTATGTTTATCAACATTTAAACGTCATCCCGTAAAGGAAATAAAAGTTAGAGTTTCAGTTTTTCCACACGATTTAACTCCAGCTTATACTTTTGCTAGCATCGTCATAACAGCGTGCTCCTTAAATACAATGCGGATAATCTCTTGGCGTCGTAATCGTCGAAGAATTCAAACGCATACAAAGAAAAAAACATTTGGCAGTGTTAGGTGCTTCACTGCAGCTTTCCACTGAAAGAAATTGTGGATTCTCAATTGGCTCCTAAGCCAATTATTTTGTGCAAACTGAACTGAATTACAAGTATCAGTGCAGTTCAGGTCATTTCAGTTTAGTTTAGTTTGGTTCAGTATGGCACAGGACTGTAAATGGCTGATTAGCTTATCAAGCGTTCCAAATCTCTCGGTGTAAAGCTTTAAATGAGCGCTCACCACGGCCAAAGATGGTTCTTTGTTCTTTGGTGTCATCGTCGTATGCGATGCTGCGTCAGGAGTTTCGCTTGCAATACTTCGGCCCCAGGTATTTGTAGATGCGACTTGGAAAAACGGAAAATTGTCTCTGTTCACCAAGCCAGTGAGAGGTTAGATAGGGAAAATTTGTGCGTACATTTAATACATGAAATCTAAAACGAGACACTATATAATAGGACTTTTGTGTAGTTTCCTTGTTTTTTTAATCGTAGTAAAAACCATATAAAATAAAAATAAAAACATTTTTTGCTATTTCTATTGTTACACAACCTGCATAATCATGGAAAGAGGTCGAGGAAAGCTCATGTCATGAGGCATCCAAATCTCTATTGAACGCATCTACCGATATGGATGCAGAATTCATCAATTTAATACAAATATTCACGTGTGCTCAATAACATACCGTCAAATAAATTCTGCACGCATGTTTCTCTTTAAATAGTTCTTTTTGACTGAAAAAATGGGAGTTGAATTAAAACGCTCGATTGGCTGTTTAGCCACTTACTGTCCTGTGCAACTGAACTGAACCGAACTTAAATTTGGGCTTGAAATGCACTAAGATCACCGCCAAATAAATGTGGGAAATTCAACATTATTGTACTTCGTCACTTTATTGTTTTTATAATTTTGTTTGTTTTCTTGCCAGGTCGTTGTGTTATTTTTGATCCTGCTATTCATGATTGCTTGGTGGGTGAACCATCTATAGATTGGTAATGTGTCGTTCAGCCGTTTTACAAGCAAGTGTTTTCAATGTTATTTTTGCCAACAAGTGCTTAAAAATTTCTTGTCACAGTAAAGTATTGAATGGCGTCGAGTGTAATACTGCAAGAGATGGGCACATCTAAAGTGCTCACGGATACATCCCGAGCACTATAAGGTTTATGTTAACGTTGGCTACAATATATATTTTGGTGAGTGCCAGTGGGCAGCTAAAAAAGTGTAGTGGATAGCGAGGAATAAATTCCGAGGCTGCGTGTATTCCAGTTATATCCACATACAATTTTGACTCCCAGACAACCACAGAAGACCGAAAACCGTGCGTGGACAAGGAGTGTATTGTAATTAATTGATTAATATTGATTAAATATTTGAACCGTCACCACAGATTCCCGTCCTAGAGCGTCGAACTAGAAAAAGACGCTCGAAAAAAACATCAGGTTATAAAACCGTCAAACTTTTGGGGAAAATGTACCTTGCGGCCTGAATGTGTTTGTCTATCGGATGGTTTGAGACACGAACGGAATGGGGGTTTATCGGGGGTAAGGTTGGTTTCTGGTGAATCAGACGAAGGGACGTGTTGGTCAGTAGTAGACGCCTGTGGAGTAATGTTTCGGGTATTTGCTTTCGCTTCCGATGTTGGTTCTACGTAAGCGACTTTCAGACGTTCGATACTGACAGTTTCTCTTGATCCATTCCGATCAATTACGAAATATTTGGATGCCTGCTGAGCACCTTGTACGGACCAGTATACGGTGGTTGAAGTGGTCGACGTACATGATCGGCACGCACAAACACAAAGTCGCAGGTAGACAAGTCTGCCGGGATATAGAACGGTTGGGCTTGTTGGCGAGTAGGGATAGCTCGTAATGATTTCATGAAGCTGCGAAGGCGACTGACATATTGTGGAGCTGTTAGATCATTTGGTGAATCGGAAGATGTCAGGAATTCGCCAGGAAGGTTAAGTGTACTCCCGTACACCATCTCAGCAGCTGAGCAACCCAGGTCTTCTTTCACGGTTGTACGGATACCAAGAAGCACCAAAGGCAATGACTCGGACCAACGTTCTGAATTCCCGTGACTCATGATTGCGGCTTTTATTTGCCGGTGAAATCTTTCGACTAAGCCATTTGAAGAAGGATGATAGGCTGTAGTCTGTATGTGCTTTGTACCGAGTGTTCTATTCAATTCCCGAAAAAGCGTTGACTGGAATTGAGAACCTCTGTCAGTGGTAATAGTGTTCGGTACACCAAAGTTGCTGATCCAGTGTTGAACGAAAGTTTTCGCAACCGTTTCTGCACTGATATCCTGTATGGCTACAGCCAATGGCCAACGGGTAAAACGGTCGACGCAGGTCAATATATAGGAGCAACCATTAGAGACCGCTAATGGACCAACGAGATCCAAGTGAACGTGCTGAAAGCGCTCCGTAACAGGTGGAAATACACCAGGGAACTGATGGTATGACGTTGGACTTTGCTTTGTTGACATCGGAGGCAACTCTTGGTCCAAAGTTGAATGTCTTTATGCATATTAGACCAAAGATAACGAGAGCTAATCAGCTTTCGAGTAGCTTTTATTCCGGGATGTGATAAACCATGTAAATGCTCGAATACGGTACGTCTCAAATCTGATGGGACAATTGGACGGGCTTTACCGGTAGACATGTCACAAACCAGATAAGAATTGGAATTAGGTATCGGGATACGGCGGATTTTACCCGATTGTGAAGTAATATACCGATTTATTACAGGGTCATTTTGCTGCGAACGTGCTAATTGCTCAAAGTCGATTCCAGGCAGGCCGATAGCACTTAACTGAATCCGAGAGAATGTATCCGCAACTGTGTTTGACGAGCCGGAAAGATATCGAATGTCACTCGTGAATTGCGAAATATAATCCAAGTGACGTATTTCTCGAGGCGAATATCGATCCGATTGTGCGGAAAGAGCAAACGTTAAGGGCTTGTGATCGGTCCATACTGTGAAATCACGGCCTTCAAGCAAATGTCTGAAATGTCGTATCGCATAATAGATAGCCAGTAACTCACGGCCGAACGTACTGTATCGAGTTTGAGCTGGTTGAAGACGACGAGAAAAGAAAGCGAGTGGCTTGGTGATATTGTCTTCTTCTTGTTGAAGGACCGCGCCGACTGCTTCTTGTGATGCGTCTGTAGCGAGAGACAATCGAGCATTGGGGTTCGTTGATAAATGAGTCAGTGAAGTGACTTTGTTTAGTGCAGATTTGAGTTGTTCGAATGATTTGATGGCTTCGTCATTCATTTTAAATTGACGTTTCTTTCCACGTAACAAGTCAGTCAATGGTTGTGAAATCATAGCGCATTGTGGAATAAAACGTCTATAATAGTTGACCAAACCCAAGAAACGTCTGACTTGACGGATGGAGCTGGGACATGGATAATCTTGGATAGCTGATAGTTTTTGAGGTAACGGTTTTATACCGGAACTATCAATTCGGTGTCCAAGGATTTCGATGAACTCACACCAAACAGACATTTATCGGGATTAACCACAATGCCGTAGTGGGATAGACGTTGAAATACTTCACGAAGGTGTTCAAGATGTTCAGTGGGATTTGTACTTGCGACTAGGACATCATCAATGTACACGTAGACGAAAGATAGACCGAGGAAAACTTGGTCCATGAATCTCTGGAAGGTCTGTGCAGCATTGCGTAGACCGAATGGCATCCTGAGAAATTCGAACAGACCAAATGGAGTGGTGATGGCAGTTTTGGGAATATCTTCGTCAGCTACAGGAATTTGATGATATGCCCGCACTAAATCCAACTTCGAGAACACAGATTTTCCGTGAAGAGATAGTGCAAAGTCGTGTATGTGCGGAATCGGATATCGATCTGGGATCGTTACACGATTTAAAGCACGATAATCGCCACATGGACGCCAGGCGTCCGGTTTGTTCTTTTCGACCATGTGAAGAGGAGTGGCCCAAGGTGAATTCGATGGACGGATTATTCCGAGTTCCATCATATGCTCGAATTCTCGTTTGGCAGCTTCAAGTTTGTTAGGCGCCAGTCTCCGTGGTCTACTGAAAACCGGGGGTCCACGGGTTGAAATATGGTGTTTGATGTCATGCTTCAGAGGGGTGTCATGTGCACATGGTTTGAAGATATCGAAAATTCTCTCATGAGAGGAACATAATTCGGTGCGGTATCTGGAATCGGGACTCGAATAGTTTGTATGGGTGAATTAGACAAATGGCCGATGACGTTAATCTTTGTGACATTGTCAATGAGCTTTCGTGTACTCATGTTGACTGAAAGATTAAAGTGTGAGAGGAAATCGGCTCCCAGATAGGGGTTTTGACGTCGGCAACGGTGAAAATCCATCGAAAGTTACGTCGCAGACCGAGGTCGATGGAAAGTGATCGTTGGCCGTATGTGCTTATTCGAGTACCGTTCGCCGCTTGTAGGGTCAATGAAGAGTGGTTTCTGCGTTCTGAGTTTGTGGGTGGGATGACGCTTAGTTCGGCTCCCGTGTCGATCAGAAAACGCATCTTTGTTGAACCATCAGTGACATAGAATAAGCGGCTGGTGTTATTGCCAGACAGAGCTGAAGCTTCTACTGCCTGGCTTCGCGGCTTCTCTGATTTTAGTTTTGCGTTTTGAAGCTGCATGTGGTTCTCTCTAAAACGAGGACGGCTTCGACTTCTGTTTAAGTGCTGTATTTGCGAAGTCAAATTGCTGATCTTGGATTTCAAATCAGATATATCCTTGTTCAAATCTGCGCAGGAAGTGCAAGGAGTGGAAATTGGTTGGCTGACCGTGCAGATTGATGTGTTACGAGAGATGTTGTAGACTTCATCTGCAACTTGAGCAAGCTTGTCTAGGTTACTGTCGTTTTTCATGATAACCAGAACTTTACGCAAATCGTCTGGCAAACTCTGGAACCAGATATGTCGTATTATTCGTTCGTCAACCTTCTGTGTGCCCTGTAACTGTAACAAGTGGCGTAAGTGTTGTGAAGGTGTACGATCTTCTAGCTCAGAGCTGGATAGGAGTTTTCGCAAGTTTTGCTCATCGGTCGAACCAATTCGAGAGATGATCGCAGATTTGAGCTTATCATAAGGATCTGTGGCAGGTTGATCATAAATTAAATCAGCAACTTCTCTGGCAATGGAGGTTGGGAGCATTCCAACAACGCGGTTGTAGCGTGTGTGTTGCGTTCGAACACGGTGTAACTCGAATATAGCTTCGATTTGTGCAAACCATAGACGTGGATCTGTCTTATCGAAGACGGGTAATGTGAATTGATAGATAAAATCATCTTCCATCTTGTCTTCGTTATTTGTACTATGGTTCATTGCGTTAATCGAATTGAATGCGTGTTCGGGCTCACCAATTTGTAGTGGACATTGAGGAATGGATAATAATATAATAATAATAATAATAGGTAATTCTTGGATACCCAAGTCAGTCCATGCATGACATTCATTTGTTTTACATGCAATGTACATCACTAAAACGGTATTATAACGAAATGTTAAGGTCAAACTAACTATTTTTTTGTTTATTCATGTTTTCAACGAATACGACAGTAATTGTTTAAAACGGGTTAATTACAGTTTGGGTAGGTCTGGACCGCAATGTTTATCCATGTATGATGTTCCAAATGCAACTTTAAACGCAGATAATTGTATAAGGAATTCACTTCATCGGGTTACGGAGGTATGAGTTGCATCGCCCTTTCAAGAATTGCGAGAGTGTATTTTGTTGAATTTCAACAATTCTGAAAAGTAAATTCTCAAGAAAAAAGTTATATGTCATTTTAAAATTTTTTTATTGCTTTAAAAAAATATATTAAAAGCCTTTTATGCCGTATAAGTATAAATTATCTATAGTTGTATTAATTAGAAATAGCTTACCTAATTTTTCCGGAGATAAAAAAGAGTTGAGTTGCTTTTTGAATTCAGTCTGTGAAGTGCTCAATCTTATATTATTAGGAAGTAAATTCCATAAATGAGAATATTTATAAATAAAGAAGTCTTTTCGTATACGATTGTGGATTTTCGGTATACATATTTTGTTTTTATGTCGAAGATTATATGCTTCAGAGTTTTTGAAATCTAATTGTATATCAATGTTGATCATATCTTTTTTCAATATTCTGTAAAAGAGTATAAGATTCTGTTTTATTCTTCGAAACCATAATGGTTCCAATCCTAGAATCTGACATCTTTCCTTATATGAATGCTTATCCGAACTGGTGGTAATGGATCGTGTGAAAGAACGTTGGATGCCTTCTAAAGCATAGCTATCAGACCGAGTAATGTTACTAGATATAATGTTGCAGTAATCTAATAAAGGTAGTGTATGTAACTTGTAAAGTTCCAGCTTGCACTGGGACAGAGAGATGAATCTATGAAGTAAACCTATATTCTTTTTTTGTTTTATATATCAAGTAGCAAATTTGTTCATGAAATGTAAATGATCCAGAATATCGATAACCTAAATCACGTACACATTGTGCTGGTTGTAGTGGTGTATTATTTAGGATGATCGAATCTTTTGGTATGATACACTTGAAATTTATGAAAGTTGATTTATTGGTGGAGAACTCAAGACCGTTTCGAGTACTCCATTGAAGTAGAGCATCCAGGTCTTGGTTCAATTTCGATATAAAGTCGTTAGTCTGGTTAGATGGAAAGGCTATGGCGACTTTTACATCATCTGCAAACAAAAAGATCTTACAGTGTGTTATGACAGATAGTATATCGTTGATAAATATTAAGAAGAGTAGTGGACCTAGAACACTTCCTTGTATGACTCCGCTTGGAATTGGCAAAGTTCTAGAACGGTAGCCATTTACATCTACCGAAAAGGTGCGACCAGTGAGAAAAGATTTGAACCACGAAAGTAGGTTTCCAGTAATACCTACAGCAGATAATTTTGTGAGGAGCAGATTATGCGGGACTCTGTCGAAAGCTTTCATAATATCAATGAATACAACTATGACTCCAAGGTTTGAATCTAGTGATTGTGTCACGTGATTTAAAAATTCTAGTTGACAAGTGATGCAAGATTTTCTGTTGAGAAATCCGTGCTGGTTTGATATGAAATAGTTTGGCGTCAAGTATGCTAGGGTGGCCTGTCTGACAAGCTTCTCAAATATTCTAGCTAGAAGTGGTGTGTGATTAATGGGTCGATAATTCGTAACTGTATGTAGTGATCCGGACTTATGTCGCGGAATGACAACGGAATGTTTCCATTCTAAGGGGAAAGTTCCTGATTTGATAGACGTATTAAAGAGATTGAGTAGTAATAAGAAGAAGTCTTCAGATCCAATTTTGCATATTGCTGGTACGAAACCTGTTTCATCAAGTTTGTAGGAGATTGTAACTTGATTACAAACTTTACGTATGTCGAAGGTATTAATTGTAATTGTGTCTAATGTATTGCATGTAGGGTGTATGATTACCTCTGGATAAGAGTTATTATTATATGAAGCATTGAAAAATAAAAGAAATTCTTCGCAAATAGCAAAAGGCTCAGTTATTACTGTGCAATTGTTACCATGTTGATCCTGTTTAATGATGTAGTTTATCTTATCTGAATTTTCCGATGCCCTAACGATCATTAATTTAGATAATGCTTTCTGTTTTTTACTAGACTTGAGGGCTGTAGACTCATCAGAAATCAGTTTATGGTTCATAATTTGTACTAGTTTGTCGAATAGTTCATACGCGTGCAAAAGGGAAGATATGTCATGCTTATTACGAGCATGTGATGCTAAATAAGCAATGCGTTTTTCTAACTTATGAGCTTTACTCAGTTTCGGGTGTCTAGCATGTTTTGTAGAAGATTTCTGTAGTAAGTCACTAAGTTTATTATGAAAGATTTTTGAGGTTACATTAAAATTGTCAGAAAGGAAAAAATCAGTCCAATCTTCATTTCTAATGAGGTTTTTAAATATTTTCCAATCTATGTGTGTAATTATATGTGGCTTTTTAGCACTAGTTATTATGCGATTGCAACTCAATTCAAAAGATATAATGTTATGATCTCCATTAAAAAATGACGGAGATACGTTCAGGTTTGAAGGTGTGATATTCAAAGTAAAGACAAGGTCGAGAATATTTTTTATTGCGTGTTGGTTTATCAACAAACTGTGTAAAACCTAATAGCTTGACGGTATTGGAAAAAGAATTAAGATTTATGTCGTTGCATTCTACCTGGTTAAGTGAAGGCATGTTGAAATCTCCTGCAATTAATTTATAGCGGCAAGGGTGAACAGAGGCTTCTATGAAACAATCAGTTAAGCGTTGAAGCGATGAAAGAATAGTAGCTGGTGGATAGTAGATGCATCCAAGTAAGAGATCAAAAGCCGGGGAAAATCGACTCAAATCAGCATTCGTACCAAAACAGTGTGGAAATGCATTCGAAATTAAAATCCGCAGTCGCATTCGGAAGTGGATTAAACTGCGAAATATGGCTTGGATAAACCATCGAGGGTTAACCACCGATGCCACATAAAAGACCTTTTGAAAACTAAGAAACCAGGTCATTAAACTTATTGCTGATAACAAAATACAGTATCAAGCTGACATAATGTCCAAAATAAAACGGAATTACAAGCTTCTATACGAGATTGTGAACAAGAGGTGTTCAGTGAAACCTGGAGTTGCGGCCTTGCGGACGCCCTCTGTAATAACCACAAACGCAGCTGACACCGTGAATGTTTTGTTCAATAATTATGCTACAGAAGGTTTTCCAAAAGATAGCGTGTATATACAACTAGATCCATAAATAACTCATCCTCTATCATTGAACACAAAAAACATTACCAAGGAAGAGGTACTGGGAACTGTACTATCGTGGAATGCCAGAAAACCCCTGATTATGATTAAATTAACCGACAAACTCAAGCATTGTGCACAATCTCTTTTGACGAACCTCCGACTCCCCCCCCCCCCCCCCCCCCCCCGCTATTTGCCCGATTAGCTGTAGACCCCAAATGTCATACCGACGATGGAAATCTGGATAATCTCCCCGATTCAAAGGTTCGTTCGGAGCTCGCAAATTACAGACCTGTACCTTGTTGTCCGGCGTATCCACGGACAACAAAGGATCGTGGCAAACAAACTGAGCAAATCCACCTTGAGGAAATAGGACTTTTTTCCTGGTGAGCGCAACATGGATTTCAAAAGAGGGAGGATACTCTGCTTACTAACATTTTCTCACTCTGACGACTGGACTCGGCAGTAGATGTGGCGGATCATACTTGTAGTTACCTCGATATGTCGGAGCATTTGACCGTTTAAACCAAGTATTCTCTTGCAGAAGCTATGTGGGAACGTTTGTGGTATCACTGGCAGTCTGTTAGCATGGTTAGAAAATTACCTGACTGATCGGCTTGTTCAAGTCTCTGTGGACGGTGATCTATCGAAGTCGGTAGCCGTGACAAGTTGAGTGCCTCAGGGATCCGTCCTCGGACCAATCCTCTTCGCGCTTTATGCTAATGACATACCGGCTCTCATCAAATGCAAGATCGTACTGTTCGCGGACGATATAAAAGTGTGGTCAAAGATAAGTAAGTCAGAAGACTGCGAAATTCTCCAGAAGGATCTGCCGGGAACACCACCCATCACAGCGTTTATGCGTCCCTAGGAAATCGCATCATTATTTTCAATTTCCAAAGGTCAAAGTTAATCATGGGCCAACCGTCATAATGAGATTGTTACAACCAAAGTCGCTAAATGTCGATCTTTGAATTTTCAGATGTAGGAGTCACTTAACAACCACAAAAAATTCATCAAAACAATATAAATGAATAAATAAATAAAAAAAAATATTTTTTGAATTCCAAAGCATGTTAATCAAGATCAATGATTTCCAAAAGGTTTGTACAATCAGATTGTAGTATGTACATTTTCAAGAAATTTCAAGGTTGAACAATGGTTAAACTATTTGCATCCCTTCATTCTCTGAGAAGAATGAGGTCCTGTCTGATCTTGATGTAGTTGTAGAGACGGTTAGACTCCTGTCGGAACAGTTAGACACACAATCCGCGCCAAGACCAGAGGATATTCATCCGTTGGTTTAACGAGCACAATCAAACGTGTTGTGCGATCCGCTGGTCAGCTTGTTTAAAAAATGTGTAACATTATGGCTCTTGCCATAAGAAAGGATACATTGTATTATAAAACCTATGTTTAAGTGTGACGACCCTAGTGGTCCTGCTAATTGCAGGCCGGTCACACTAACTTCTGTGATCTATAAAAATTATTTAGAGAAGTTGATCAAGTGGAAAATAGAGCACTTTCATTTGGAGTGTGCACGTTGTTTACCACAACAACATGGATTTACCAAAAATCGCTCATGTGTAAGTAATTCGTTTCTGGCGCGAGAATGTTGGTGTGCTTTGACCGATTTTAGTCAGGCGGTCGATGTCATTTTTACTGACCTCAGTAAGGGGTTTGACGGTGTGCCCCACCGCCGATTGCCCGTCAAGCTTGAGGGTCTAGGTATTTATTCATTTATTCATAGATTTATTCATAGATTATGTCCAGGTGAAAAGCTATGCTTTACAAGACCCACAAAAATGTACATGTAATCGGATGTTAAAAATATCAAAATATTGTTAGATTATTGTCAAACATAATAAACATACTTGTCCATGTGGTTATCTAGTGATTTTTTGAAAACTTAAAAGGTTGCAGATTGTACCACATGAGGGTGTCCTCTTAAGCGGATCGATGCATTTATCTCAGGGCGGTAAAACCGCGTAAACGTGAAAGGAGTTTTGTCTTAACAGATGATAGTAAGCTCTGGACTGCACCCGGGATAAGCTTTTGTCCCATTGTTATTCAAAACTTTTTTGAATGACATTTCGGACACGGTAGCCACCGATTGTAATTTAATCACGGATGATCTGAAACTGTGGACCTCTGCTGGTTATTACTTTCGAGGGAAGTGAGCCTATTAAAGCGGTGACGGTCGAAAAAGACTTAAGGATTCTGGTTATGGATTCCTTGAAGTCCAAGGCTGACACTTGTTGGAGAATAGGCAGCGCTACCAGGGTGCTCTGGGCGATTCGGCGTTCAATTGTGATCAATACCTTGAAAAATTTTCAGACGATGTTTTTTGGTTATGTTTGTCCTGTGTTAGAATATGGGCTACCTGTCGCATTTCATCAGTCTAAAGGCGAATGCGGCTCTTTGAAGAGGGTACAAAGGAGACGCACTAAGATGGTTCGTGGAATGTGGCAACTCGCGTACGAGAACAGAAGGAGCTCACTGAAACTCCACCCCCTAGAAGTTTGAAGGAAATGATTTGACCTGCTCCTGACACGCCGTATTCTTTTCGGTCAATATGGAGAGGAGTTCCTCCGGTACTTCCGAGTAGTAGGTAAGTCGAGGACTCGTGGACATGACCTTAAGTTGCAGAAGCTAGAAGGCTGAAGCTGAGTAATGCGAGCACGCTATCCTCGCATGTGGTGAACACTTGGAACTCTCTACCGAAAGGGCTTCTTTCAGAACAGCAATTCAGTATTTGTTGCGACGAATGGTCTTGATACCCGAAGTGATATAGTGATGTTCCTCTACTCTCAGAGCTTGCCTTATCAGCAGAAGTCACCCATGTAATTGCCGTAATGAAGCTTAAACGGCATTTTATCCCCTCTGCTTTCGATTGAGAAGAAAAAGAGGATGCGTGAAGATCTTTGTTGTTGATTTTCCAAACATTTTCATTTTAATTGTTCGAAATAGTTTGATCTACCCTGAATATAAACAGTTTTTCTGCTCGCTAGGCGAAGGGAATTTACTCCACTAGGTTGAGCTCTTCTCCGGGCGAGTATCATTTGGGTGCGGATTGAGAAATTATGCTGTCAAGTAAATACTCGAAAGCGATAGAATGTTCATTGGAACGTTATGAAATTTTGTCTAATATTGATACCCAGGAATGCCATTATTATATATATTATCAGGTGAAACATCTAAATTAGGAAAATTGCAAACCAGATGTGATTTGAATTCATTTAAAGAGGAGTTGAGTACTATAGATTTTGGAAGCAGATTACACAGTTTAGCCACGTTGCGCTCTGAAGAAGAAACTTGGAAAGAAGTGAATTAAAATAGCTTTTTTCACTATTTTTTCAATTAATTTAGATATTATTGCTGTGTGTTTAGTTGGGCGATAATTCTATTCCGTGTGCTTTGAGCCAGATTTATGTCTGGGTGTAACGACAGAGTTTATTTCCATTCTAAAGAGAAGATTTCAGATTCCATTGAAGTGTTGAACAAATTCAGTAGGAGAAGATTGAAATCATCACCACCCATTCTGCAAATAGCAGGTGGAATGCCTGATTTTTCTGTCTCGATACTCAACATAGTATGCTTGCAGACTTCATTAATGTCATCCAGACTTATGCATATAGTGTGTAATACACAAGGTGTCCAAAATCTTCTAGTGATACCTTGATAGTTAGCAGTATTGTATGTAGTGCTAAAATATATAAGAAATTCTTCACAGATTCTATTAAGGTCTGTAATTCTTATTAATGAATAATTATAAGTTCTATCCTAAATAATAAAATCTACTTTGCTAGCTGAGTTTAACTGTCGTGATTTTAAAAGTGTGTCTAGTGATTTTAGCTTATCACAATTGTTTAGTGTTCTATTTTCTGATACTTTCAACATGTGGTATAGTATAATTTTGCGGTCACTTAATAGTTAACAGGAACGTAAACAAGGAAAAATATCATTATTGTTTATTGCAACTGTAGACAATTCTTTTATTTTTTAGCCTAGTTTGTTTTATGCGCTCTTAAGGATTAAACTTATAATATTCGAATGGAATGTAGAATATATAGTTTCAAAATCATTTGAAAGAAAGAATTAAGACCAATCTTCAATCGTCATAAGTGCTGAAAGTAGGTTCCAATCGATGTAACTGTGAAGAGTCTTGACCTCATTGGTAGGTTTGCACGTGCACGGTAGATGGAAGGATAATATTTTATCATCCCCATTATAGAGAGAAGCAATATAGGTAAATTGGTTGGATCAATATTTAAAGTAAAGTCTATGTCAAGAATGTTGCCCTTTCTAGTCGGTCTATCAATAAATTATTTGTAACCTAGTAAGTCCTGCGTTTTCATAAAATGTGTATGAGAGCTAACTTAACTTCGTTCGTGCCAGTTTAAATTAACCATGTTAAAGTCATTGGCTATAGGTTTATGGCGTGCATGATGTAAAAACGCTTCGATAAATGCTCGAATTAATGTTTCTAGATTACATGAAGTTTAACCAGGTGGGTAGTAGATGCAACCCATTAAAAGATCTAGTATAGGTAGTTCTATCCATAATAAATCTTCAAGTTCCATCAAATTCTATGATGTTATGCTATCAGCTATAAATCTTGAATGCACATAAATAAGGCAACCACCACTTCGTTTTAGAGTACGGTTTCTCCTAAATATCGGGTAGTTAGTTATGATGAATTTTGAATCAAAGTGATCATCACGAGTCCAGGATTCAATTATAAGAAAAATGTCTACATGTTTAAAAAAGGTAAGATTTTAGTATATAGGATTTTAGGTATAATTGATCTAGCATTGATGACAAGAAAATGAACAACACAAACTTCGAAAGTTTAAGGATTTGTGGGTGCAAAAGAAAGTTTTATTGGCTAAAAATTTAATTAATATGTTTCAAAAAACGTGGTATTAGGATTAAAGTATGGTTCATAAGTGGAGTGAGATACATATGGATTATAAAATAAACTTTGAGGTATATAATTATTATAAGAAGAGGGTTATTGTGAAATATAATAAGGTTGAATATTACAAAAAGCTATAAGATGAGCTTGTGAATATTAATACGTTTACATATATGGTAAGTAATTATCCATCTGGAAAGCAGAAAGAATTTCAATATGGTTAAGAAGAATAGGTGAACCTTTTATATAATTAGTTGTCTTCATAAGTCATTTGGCCGGATGGTGTACAATAAGCTTGCCGTATCTTGAGTCTTCTCAAAAGAATATTCCGGATTTTTACGCCCGAAACCCTACCCCGGGTAATTAACACGTATATACGTCCTGTTATGGAATATTCCATCCAAGCCTGGGCACCATGGCTGAGGAAGGATATCGAACTACTCGACAGGATTTATCATCATGCTACAAAGTTGGTCTCCCAGTACAGAAATTTACCTTTCACAGAGCGAATGTTAAAACTGAACATACACGATTTTACCCAACATCGGATATGTAGTGACCTTATGTTGACATTCAAAATCCTTCATTCTGTAAATCATCACCTTAAAAACTGGCTTAAGACCAATGGCCTCACTCGAAGACGAAGGCATTCGAAGGCTTCAGGCATTCCGCATTCTTGATTGAATATACGTCGTAATGTTTTGTCCGTAAGTATTTGTTTCACTTGAAACTATTTGACTGAAGAAATCACACGATCAGAATCTGTTGAGCTTGCTTTTTCTATCATAAAATTTTCTGAAATCTGAGTTCTAAGTTCGAAGAAATTACCACATCCAGAATCGAATGGTAAACAGGCCTGGTGAAACCATGTAAGCTCATTCACATATTGGTTCATGGCATACATGTGAGTCCATTCGATGAAGTTCTCAGCCATCTTATCGGATAAACAGCATTAGTTAGGCCAAAGTTTATGTTATGGGTTAAAATCGCCAATTCTAAGGATCTGGGACCCAAGCGCACGCATGGTAGTATCATAGATTGCTTGAAAGATTGAATAAGAGGGAAGATAAAATAGAATTCTGCTTCGTGGTTTTATCGATAAGCCTTTTTGGCTTATAACTGAAGCGAGCTTGAAATATGACAAAACCTCAGCACCCAAGATCGGAATGTTTACGTCTGCAATTGTGAATATCCAGTTGAACGTTCTTCCCAAGCTTAGGTCTACCGCGAGAAAACAATGACCATAGGTGGGTATGTGGCTACCGTTGGCCGCATGAGGAGTCAGACATGACTGACACTTGCGTTTGGTTTCAAAAGGTGAAATGACACTAAGATTCTCACCGGTGTCTTTCAGAAAGCGCTATTTAATTTTGTTTATAGTGACATACAAAAGACGGCTAACTTTGATCCCTAGCAGTGTAGCTGTATCCACTGTCAGCCTAGCCTGTTTCACCTCGATTATAATTTGAAATTACAACTGAATGAAGTGATTTAGAAGCGAATGCGATGGTTTAGTGCGCCGATCCGTGCGGTTGACAAAACGGCAGTTTTAGTACCACAGTTGAGAGTGGTTATTTCGCTTTGAAGAACATAGTTGGCAGCTGTTTCTTTCGGGGCTTGTTCTTGCTCTAGATCTTGATTCTGTTACGACCGGAACAGATTCAAAATGAACTCATTAAATAACTTTTGTTACGATTCACCAGTTCCGATGCTTGTTTTTAAGTTTCACTACGTCAAATTTTACTCCGACGAAAGCAGTTTCAAAAAAGATAGACGTCTTAAGTTTAGTTTTGAAAGACCTGATTCTTACACTATTTCTGCTATTGTTGTATATGAGTACAATATTCGGGAATTTCGTGTGTTATTTGATAATTTTGCTGATGAAATCAAAATATGGAAGCAAGTTAGTTAGGCTGACGACAATTTGTTATTACAGCGGGATAAGTGCAAGTTTAAACATTAGAGAGTGTCGAATGAGTTGTCACTTGGCCCAGCAAATTGTAACTGCTGGGACTTGGCAAAGGTTTTCACCGCGCGTAACTAGTTCACATGCAAGATGTCGTATTGGCTACTACAAAAACACCTTGTTTTGGGTGTCAAGTAACTTCAAACCGATAGAGCATTACAATATAGTGAATACAAAAACGGGTGGTATATGTTGTTAGATGCAAAGGATATTCAGGAGTTTTATATCTGAAACCATACATTTTAACGTAAATATATTTGTTTACTTTGATGTATTATTCAACACATGCTTCGGCGTCATGACTGTGAAACAATTGTGAATTCTTTTAAGAATACGTTGGACTTTTCTAGACAAGCATTTACCTTTTTACTGGTAGATGACCAGACTGGAACTTCGAAAACACAACGACGCAAGCTAAGTCAGATTCAATATAATTCATACCAAAGATAATCCCCTCCCAAGTTTACTAAACTCGGTGATTTTTCTTAAACACGGAAACAAACAAGGGTTTGTAACATCCTATATTGGCCCGGAATCACTTTGTGATTCTGTATTTGAACATCGTAGTTCTTTGTAAGAACCCTATATAACAGTGGCATACAAATACAACTTTGTTTACCGCTTTTCAACTGTTTCAGGGCTCACTGAACCTGATCTTACTGTCTCCACCTGACGATGGCAAACAGCCTGAAACCGGTAGTGGTGTGTATGGGATGGGGATGTGAGCAACACAATACTTTGATCCTATATTCTCAATTAGATATTCAAAGTAATGTGATTTTTGGTAAGAGGTTTATTCTTTTTGAACAATTTTGTCGAAGAAATCATTCGTTTGAAATCGAGCGTGATAGTCACAATAAAGCTCAAGGAATATCTACCGGACCAGGGTCTATCGAACTGTCAGTATTAAATCTCGGTAGTTTATGAGTTTACATGTTATATATTACGTCGTCATGTGGTTTCAATTGAGATGGTTCAATTATGCCATCTTTCAGTCTGGATGATCAGGTAGTAACCTTTGCCAGTTTCCGATCTTACTAGAGAGCTTATGGCACATAAGTGAGTCATGGTTTCGCTTAGCCTCGAACTGCGTTCTCTTGACTCAGCCACGTTCGGTACATATAACACTAAGGTTGATACACTTTTGGGCTTAACGAAGTTTATGAAAATATAAACATGCAGCCCCATGCGATTTATATTTTATTTGGGATCATCCAGTCAGGGTTGTGTGCAGCAAATTCAAATGTTATCCTAAGCTATTAGTGAATACTTATACGTGCCAGGCCCATCGAACTATTCACAAAGTGTATCACAACGGTCCATAATGGAAGCACTAGACTCGAGTTTCGCACTTTTGTGAGCTCATCAGCATTGCATGTCCGTTCGCTTCGGGAAAGCTTCCGGTAAGCTCTTAAACGACAAAATAACGTGTTGTTCAACATGAAAGCTGTGATTCAGGATTAAAATTAAAACAGTAAATTTGAAAATTTTGATCGTGGGAGACTTTAATCTACCTAACTTGCTGAAGACTAACAAAATTTCTCATAACCCCACTGCTGCCATCTTCCAGCAGCTGTTCGACGAATTTCCCATGTATAATCACGTTGAAAGCAATACAAGATATAGAGGGAGAGATATGCATTTAATGCTCGATCTGATTTTGACAACTAAAGAAGAGTCCGTCGAAAACATTACATACGATTGTCGAGCGACCATTTTGTCTTGAATTTTGACTACCTATGTCGAGCAGAGCGAACAAACGATACAACAGAAATCATCAGGAAGGTATGCCTATCTAAATTATCAAACTCCCTAAGTTTGATTATCAATTGGCAAATTGGAGGCATCAGCATAAAAAAGCAGTGGTCCAGCATTTTGACCAAGCTTAACCTGGAAATCGACTGAAACTCAGCATTCGTACCAAAACAGTGTGGAAATGCATTCGAAATTAAAATCCGCAGTCGCATTCGGGAGTGGATTAAACTGCGAAATATGGCTTGGATAAACCATCGAGGGTTAACCACCGATGCCACATGGGAGACCTTTCGTAAACTAAGAATCCAGGTCATTAAACTTATTGCTGATAACAAAATACAGTATCAAGCTGACATAATGTCTGAAATGTAACGGAATTCCAAGCTTCTATACCAGATTGTGAACAAGCAGTTTTCAGTGAAACCAGAAGTTTTGGCCTCGCGCACGCCCTCTGTAATAACCACAAACGCAGCTGACACCGCGTATGTTTTGTTAAATAATTATGCTACAGTATGTTTTCCAACGGATATCGTGGATATACAACTAGATCCATAAATAACGCATCCTCTATCATTGAAAACAAAAACCATTACCAAGGAAGGGGTGCTGGGAACTCCACTATCGTGGCATCCCAGAAATCCCCCGGTTATGATCAAATTACCCCGAATATACTCGAGCATTGTGCACAATCTCTGTGCGAACCTCTGACTCAGCTATTCTGCGTCTCGCTGTCGCAGAGAGTCATACCGACTGAATGGAAATCTGGTATAATCTCCCCGATTTTCAAAGCCGTTCGTAGCTCGCAAATTACAGATCTGTTACCTTGTTGTCCACCGTATCCAAGGTACTCAAAAGGATCGTGCCTTACTAACCTTTTTCTCACCCTTGACGACTGGACTGGAGCAGTAGATGTTGGAGATACCATCCATGTATGTTACCCCGATATGTCGAAAGCATTTGACCGTTCAAACCACAGTATTCTCTTGCAGAAGCTGGAACGTTGTGGTATCACTAGCAGACAATTAGCCTGGTTAGAAAATTACCTGACTCATCGGCTTGTTCAAGTCTCCGTGGACGGTGCTCTATCGAAGTTGGTAACCGTGACAAATGAGTGCCTCAGGGATCCGTCTTCGGACCAATCAACTTCGCGCTTTATGTCAATGACATATCGGCTCTCATCAAATGGAAGACTGTACTGTTCGCAGACGATATAAAAGTGTGGT